>JAWPHD010005481.1:0-162423 GCA_037043455.1 Cyrtodaria siliqua | reverse complement strand
GGAAACCTTCTAGATACATTCGAGTTATGCTTCAAAAAAGTGATTGAGGTGTTGCGAATGAGGATTACCAGTAACTAAAGGTAAAAAATAGTTCTGGCCAAAGTGATATCATCACTATATTATCACTAGTGATGTAATATAGCTTTTTTGGTGCAATACTTAAATTATATCATTTTCAAAATCAATGCTAAGTATTGATAGATATATAATAAATTAACCAACAATTAATTTAGCCAACAAGTTTAATACAAAACAAATGCATGTATGAAAATTACTATTTATCACGCCTATAAGACGAGAACATTATCTTTAATCATGTCAATTAACCAATTAGATGATGTCATACTTTAAGTGAAATCATGACATCATTGTTTTAATCACCTCAGATATGTTCTTCTGTTATAAATTGTTTGCACAGAATTAATATGATCGTCGATTAGAGCTTAAATCGGAAGTTCTTTTAACTTTAAAAAAAAATTTAACTTCATGTTTATTATACAATAGTATACTCTGTACTATATATTTATTTTCCCCCCAGATAACCATCATGAATGACAAGACAGTGAGAGATCACAAGTGTTCTTGCACAGCTGGACAGGGTACATGTAACCATATAGCTGGGTTTTTGTACCAGATTGCACATTATAAGACTCTAGGTTTAAAATCTGTACAGACTTTGTATCCAAGACATCTTCTCCACAGCAGTGGCATGTACCTCCAAGAACACACGGAATAAAACCATGGTGATCTGTTAACAGTTAAATTTGTGAAACCAAAGGGCAACAGAGTCAAAGGGGTGTGTACGCAGTACATTGTACAACCCAATTAATGGTGAATTTCCGGATATGGAACTTATGACTAACCTACAGGCATGCTTAGAACCACAATCATAAAACTGCGCAACTCTATCAAGTTCTGCCAAAACAGTTTGACAATATTGATACTGTAACCACCACATTTGGAAATGTTTTAGCTGGAAGTATTCTTTCTCATCAGTTGCCGAAACCTGGGAATGATGGAAAGATCATCAAATTACCTATGACAGTTCGCTTCCCATCATTACCTACGGATGAATGTTTTGTTTGAAACAACATACTGTTCAGTTCTTACACTGAATGAGTCTCAGTTTATGGATGGAATTAAAGTGTCCCTTGAACAGTGTCACGAGATTGAGGAAATTACACGGAAACAAAGCGAATGTCCCTGAATGGCATAAATTAAGAAGCAATAGGATTACTTCCTCTATATTTAAGGATGTTGTCAGTCGACAAAAAAGACTTTGACACCTTATGCGAACGAATAGTGAGCAAGCGGACAATTCAAACTGCCGCCATGAAGTATGGCATTGAGCACGAGGCTGAGGCTGCACTTGAATATTCAAACATGAGAACGTTAATGTCACCTTGTGTGGGTTTGTCGTTAACCCAAAAGTGCCCATTTCTTGGTGCATCACCAGATCGACTTGTCTATGACCCTTCAGAAGAATTGCCATTCGGGAGTACTAGAGATAAAGTGTCCACAGAAGCCTCATTCAAGGATTGCCCTTACTTGAGTAATCAAAATGATGTGTTTTAAACTTAAACCAGTTCATCAGTACTACCATCAGATCATGGGCCAGATGGCAATCACTGGGCTTAAGTGGTGTGACCTTTGTCGTATGGACAGTAATGATATGCATGTTGAACGAATTAACTTTAATGAGCAGTTGTGGTCAGATATGCTGGACAAATTGAGCGTTTTTTACTTTGAGCATCTCATATACCATTTTAAATAATGGATATATGAATGAATAGACTAATAAGAAGGAGTCTTAAAACACATAAAAATATGACACATGTTATTATTGTTATGTTAATTATCTGATCTGGGAAGCACGACTCGGCTAGTTTATTAATATTGGGGGGGGGGGGGGGGGGGGGGGGGGGGGGGGGGGGGTGGGGGTGGGGGGGGGGGGTTACATTGCTAATATAGGTGTGCATGTAATTTAAATAAAGTGTACGTCGATTACAAAACAGAATTTATAAAACTTTAAAAGCCATTAAGCATATATGAATAATAATAATATGATTTGTACAACAAAAACTAACTTGTCGTCAATTTTCAAGACTATTATAACTACTTCATGAAAAACAATTCAAATCGGGCAGAACAGGGGACATAATGTTAATTGTTAATGAATACTTTGGTTGGAAAAAACTCAACGACTGCTAGTTTTTGGAGCATAATTCATTAATATTAGTCATGATGCTTTAAGGCTATTCTAATTCCAGTTTGTGATCGAACTTAAATTTAATTATATACATGTGCAACTGCTAGCAATATGAACCACATACATGTATATATAATATTGATGATTTAAGAACAATAATACACCGGCAACCCGGAGTCTCGTGTTTTCCGGTCCACAACATTTTCATAAATAATAATTCAACCAAATTTAATATGCGGCTTATTTAATGCATGTTCACCGAGGGTTTTCCTTTTTGTATTTGTATTGGGCACCAATTAACTTTTCAGATCGCCCGCTGTCCCTTTAAGCTGAAAATACAATTTTGGTGCAGAGACGGTAAAATGGAAAATTAAATGGAAATATTTTCAATGGTAGCAATGTTTATTTTGAAAGAATGTTTGAATATATACAATCCTGAACACTATATTTAACTGCCCTACAACACATTTCAGGTTAAATAATGGCAATTGCCTGTCCATTTTATTCTAGAATAAAGGTCCTTTAAATAATGTCATTAGACAACAAACTGTCCACAGCTGAGTTGCTGAACCAGCTAAGCTAATAGGAATCACAGAGTCAAAAATATGGTATTCTTTCGGATTGCGCTGAATAGCTCTCTCTACATGTATTCGAAGTCTGGCAATCTCCTGTGTTTCTTCAACCTCTTCTGTGGTGAACTGATTCCTGTTGCATGTGAGGAAAGGTGGTATATTGAGTTTTGCCCCTTTAGCATCTAGAAGATCTTGGATCAAAAACAAACACCTTGTCGGCCATAACACTGTCGCCTTTTTCCAGCAAACTGACCAATGTTACTCTGCCTGGTAATTTCCTTATCGGTATCGAACCGCAAAAAGTGATGATACAAATATTATGCCAACAGATGGTGAAATGCCAAACAGACTTTTGAATGTTGTTGCGCTCTTGTAATGTGAATAAAATTCTGAATTCCAAACTTAACGAAGATGGTGTTTGAATTTTAATTTCAGTTACAGTCTAATATGAACACGAGTAAATGGGTACATTTCCTTAAAGCACTCTGGCATATGTCGGTCAATTTGCTCTCTGCTAGGCCATATTGGAAGAGATCCAAGTTGAAAGTACAAAAGTTGCTCGTTATGATAATGCGACTCACAGTTGCTTGTGAAATGTTGCACCTAACAGCCAAATCCTGTTGGAACAGCCTACTAACCTTACTTTAACGTAAAATATAAAAAATTGATCAATCAAACTTAAACTTTCTATGCGAAAAGTGTGGCTGTATGACATCGCTGCCAATATACCTCTGTCTTTGAATCTGTGTCCATCGTGTCATTCTCTCAAGCGGATGGTTTCAGCAGGTTGAATAAGTTTATAGTAAAGAATATGATGAAACCCAGTATAGAATAATAACATTTGTGGATCAGTTGAAAACCGTTCTAGGCCAAAGCTATTCATTGACTATTTTTTCTATCTTTTGCTCAAGTATATCTATATGTGCACACGCTTCCTCCAATTTCTCATTTTCTGACTTCTCATTTTGTAGGTAGTCATGGAACATTGGTTGTGGTGTCATACAGTGTGTGTCAATGGGATGGCTCAATATCTGTGTCATCAATGCTGCAAATAATGGATGATACAGTTATTAAAGAGGCATAGGCAATAAACTGTTTCTCAACATTTGATATATTTTTGATATATACGTCTCTGAATTGAGTTGAGAAAAAAAGGAAATAAATCAATCGGTAATTATCTATCCGTATATTAAATGCACACACTAGTGATTAATCGATTGTAATCAATCATCGATTACTTACAAGGCCAAGGCATTCAATTATGAAATTTTACAATCGATCATACTGTAAATTGTAAAAATACTCTTAAATTAATGTTGAAAATAGAAATAATCATGGAACATCCAGGAGACTCAGTTAATCAGGAAATACACTAATTAACACATTTATAGCAATTGCAATTACTTTGATTAAATAAAGTAACAATGGCATAATGAACAATACCTCGAAGAATACAATGTCATACAAAATTATGATATATAACTGATATATATTTTTTCTGACTGATCTGACTAATCGATTGTATATGTAACTGATGAATGATCGTTTACATTCTGATTGTAACCGATGGTCTACTGACAATGAATAAAAATAACAAAGCGGCAATAACTCAAATGTGTTGTCTTGTTCAATCGTACCAAGTTTCATTCAAATCCCATAAGTAGTTTTCAAGTTATGTTCCGGACAATAGTTACAAGTAAAAGACAGAAACTCTGATAGCGTTATTGTTCTTGCGCTCTGCACTTCTCCATCAATGCCCTCTTCCAATGTGTCAAGTTTCATTCTAATCCCATTACTGATTAGTAGTTATTAAGTTCTACTCCGGACAATAGTTATCATTATATAAAAAACTAAAGTCATTAACTCGAATTATAATGAAGATAGAGTCATGCTTCTTGCGCTCTGTAGCTCTGTACTGCCCCTCGTTGCCCTCTATCATCGTTTCAAGTTTCATTTAAATGGTTCAGTAGTTTTTGAGTTATGATCCAGTCACAAATATGCCGGACGGACGGAAAGGGACAGACGGACAAGCGACGACTATAATTATGCTCTCCAGACATGTTATGGGAGCATACAACCGGAGACAAAACATATAATCAACACCGAGAGTGTTATGCTTATATAGGCCCCTACATACTGGTAGTTTACAAAACAAAAACAAAACAAAAATAAAATTCATGGAATTGATATACCCCGCCATTTGAAAAAAATATCTCTTGCTTCCTACACATCATTGCTTGCTAATGATATTGTACACCGACTTGGTGTGGGTAGGTATAACAGCTTAAGGGGGTACATCAGAGATTTTCTAGGAAACATATAAATTATAAAAATGTTCCATTTCATGATAAAACACTCATATCAATCAAAATATGCTGTAAGAACCATGTTGTTAATGTCAAAACTTTGAATACACCATATAGCTAGGACGGAATCAGACGTAAATGCTGAAATTAACCATGGTGCGTCACCTAGTATAGCACGTATTACTGTGCTGATCATTTTCTTTGCAAAACAGGATCATTTTTAGGCTCATTCATTACGTTTTGGCCATGTTAGAATAGAAAATGTCAATATTTGTCAATTTTAAGTCGGACACTTAGACCCCCATGAAAAGCCTGATTTAAGAGGAGGTAGATGAAACAATTTTACAATGTTGTGACTGTTCAGTATACTATAAAGGGCAATGAGTTCTTATCTGCATTATCTGCCTTTGCTTTCTACACTTCATTACTTTCTTAAAATACTTTCTAAATAAGACATCAGCAATGTTTTCCTGCCTCAAAAACATTCAATACAAAATATATTCCAGTTACACGCATACGTTTCAGTACTTTAAACTTAGGAGAGGAGAGAGAGGGAGAGAATAGAGAGAGAGAGAGAGAGAGAGAGAGAGAGAGAGAGAGAGATGAGAGAGGAGTGAGAGAGAGAGAGAGAGAGAGTTTTTTTTTCTCGTAATCTGAACTCCTTCATCCCTGAACTCTTATATCAATTTAAGGAGGGTGTTCGTATTTAACACCGTGGTTGCATAGGATGTGTAGATGACAACAATCTTTTTAAATACATGGTCTGACACCCTAGGTCCAGAGGTCAAGGTCAATAGATCAAATTTACCAAATTAACATTACAGGTACACTTTTCAAAATTGTTAAATAAATACAATCTTTTTTGCATTCTTATTGTTTCGTTGTAACCTGACCTTCTTTATGCCAGTTAATGGAGGATCCGATCTTTAATTTGATAAAGGACCAACGGACTGAGGGTCAAATACGATCATATGTTATTCATTATGTATATAATCCATACAGTGTTGTTTTTGTCTTTTTGCTGCTTTTATAGACGTTATTGGGTCATATTCCCAATGCCAAAACATGACTTTTTTCCAATTGAAAGAAGAAAAGAAAAAACACTGAAAAGTTGCAAAAGTGTGGCAAGTATTGAATACGGAATGCCTTTAATGCATCTGTTGATCTTGGTGTACTGTAAACTGTATGAAAGATACAATTATGCAATACAGGTTTTACCGTTTGTTTCCAAATTTTATGAAAAATCCCCAATTGTGACGTGCGGGTTATATTCTCAAAATATAAATAAAAAAAGGGAAAGTGGCGGATCAAGGGGGAGGGGTGCGTAGTTTTCCAAAAAATTGTTGACAAGAAAAAAAAAAAAAGAGGCCCAAAAGGGCCTGTGGACGCTGTAATGGCATTTTTCAGAAAAAACGAGGGCCATCAATCCAGTGTTACTGATCCGATTTGGCTGTTTTTCGAACTTATCTTAGCTTCCATTGTTATTAACAATACGTGATGCAGAGCAAGTCTGATTAAGATCAAATAATAATTAAGGTGCTAGATTGTTCATAAGGCAGAAAATGCATTTTTCAGCAAAACAAGGGCCATAACAACAATGTGACTGACCCAAATCAGCTGGTTTTCAAACTTGTCCAACGTTCATTCATGATGATACTGAACAACCACTGCGGGGATACATGATGTATCCAGAATTGTACTGAACAACCACAGCAGTCTCAGCCAAAAGAAAAAACAATCTAGGGTACGACTAGAAGACTTAACATAAGAAATGACGTTAATCCTGGCTAATACTTAAAGGTTATATATGTATTTATAAGTATTTAGAGAATTACAGATCTATCACATTGAGAATTTTTGTTCCCATGCTTTCCTGATAATTACATCAAATAAGCCTATTTCACACTTTTCATTGTGTCATTGTGTCTTTCTTCCAGATTCGTTCCTTATTTTATCATATACATGTGTCACAGACTAAAATATGGAATAGGAATTTAGAGCAGAATGGTCAAAATCTCATACCATAATGGCATTCTAATTCCATTCCATCCCAGGTTTTAGAGATATTCCGATTTACACACGGTGCATTTAAACCATACGTTTTCGGCATTTAAACCATACGTTTTCTACCTCGACACCGCAATACAATTTCTCAAATAACTCGCTGTAAAATAGTTAATTGTTGTTTGCAATGTGTTAATCGCATGAAAAGATACTAACCTCTTCTTCTAAAAATCTTACCCGAGCTTCATCGGATACTTTAACGAAATTAAGATGTCTATCATTGTCGCCATTTCTCATTCGCAAGCAGTGTCAATAGATGGCGCTATTTGAAGAAAAAACACGTGACCACACATACTACATCATAATAGAAACTCACTACATCATAATGAAAACAGACCACATCATAATGGAAAGTAAACCACATCATAATGAAAAGCGACCACATCATAATGACAAATGACCACATCATAATGGAAAGTGACCACATCATAATGATAAATGACCATATCATAATGTAAAGTGACCACATCATAATAGAAACTGACCACATCATAATTAAAACAGACCACATCATAATGAAAAGTGACCACATCATAATGTAAAGTGACAACATCATAATAGACACTTACCACATCATAATGAAAAGTGACCTCATCATAATGGAAAGTAACCACATCATAATGAAAAGTGACCACATCATAATGTAAAGTGACCACATCATAATAGACACTTACCACATCATAATGAAAAGTGACCTCATCATAATGGAAAATGACCACATCATAATAGACACTACCACATCATAATGAAAAGTGACCACTATCATAATGGAAAATGACCACATCATAATAAACACTTACCACATCATAATGGAAAGTGACCACATCATAATGAAAAGTGACCACATCATAATGGAAAGTGACCACATCATAATGGAAAGTGACCACATCATAATGGTAAGTGACCACGTCATAATGACAAATTACCACATCATAATGTAAAGTGACCACATCATAATGGAAAGTGACCACATCATAATGGAAAGTGACCACATCATAATGGTAAATGACCACATCATAATGACAAATGACCACATCATAATGTAAAGTGACCGCATCATAATGTAAAGTAACCACATCATAATGGAAAGTGACCACATCATAATGAAAAGTAACCACATCATAATTAAAACAGACCACATCATAATGAAAAGCGACCACATCATAATTCAAAGTAACCACATCATAATGGAAAGTAACCACATCATAATAAAAAGCGACCACATCATAATGTAATGCGACCACATCATAATAGAAACTTACCACATCATAATGTAAAGTGACCACATCATAATGGAAAGTAACCACATCTTATGGAAAGTGACCACATCATAATGGAAAATGACCACATCATAATGACAAATGACCACATCGTAATGCAATGCGACCACATCATAATGGAAAGTGACCACCTCATAATGAAAGGGACCACATCATAACGGAAAGTGACCACATCATAATGTAAAGGAACCACATCATAATGGAAAGTGACCACATCATAATGACAAATGACCACATCATAATGGAAAGTGACCACATCATAATGACAAATGACCACATCATAATGGAAAGTGACCACATCATAATGACAAATGACCACATCATAATGTAAAACGACCACATCATAATGTAAAGTAACCACATCATAATGACAAATGACCACATCATAATGACAAATGACCACATCATAATGTAAAGCGACCACATCATAATGAAAGTGACCACATCATAATGGAAAATGACCATCAAAGTCGTGTTTGGCGTTCCATAGTCACATGATGTTTGTGTAATTATCCAATGCAGGTTTTAAATGCCTGACAGAAATAATATACATGTCAAGTCATAGAAAACCATTTAAATATATACATAGGATAAAGACACTTTCTCTTCTTGAGGAGAGTGTTATTCTGTAGTGACATCTCATTTTGCTCAAAAGGTTCTAGGTCCAGTCTCCATATTGTATCTAGATGTAAATGGAGGATGAGCCTGGTATATTCATCACTGTCTGGCGCCATATAACCTTTCTTGTGTTGGTGCGCTGTAAAGTCCCAATTCAACTTTGCTCATATGATGGTTTATAGATGCTGGTTACAACATCCCATACCAGCTGTAAGGATCCAGGGCAGGACAATTCCACTTGTCTGCTCATCATGCCTCATGGTGAGTGAATATGTTATAATTGTATCCAAACATACCAAAATATCAATTAATGAAGTCGATAAAAAGAATGCAATGAATGCCATAATTCAGGGAATGAATAAAGTAACTATCTGTCAAACTCAATGATTTTTAGCTTGACTGATCTCTGCTTTTGCCGTGGTGCGGCGTCCGTCGTCTGTCTGTTAACTTATATTTGTAGCGACTACTCCTCTGAAACTACTAAATGGATTTTCATGAAACTTTACAGAAATGTTGCCCATGAAGTCTAGTTGATCCTAGCAAATATTCATGTTGCTTTTTACTGTATGATGCTGTTCAGCAAAAAAGTATATGCATCACGGTTTGTGTATATTGATGAAGTAGATAGTATGACAGATAAGCTCAATTAACTCAGCTGGTAGGTAGAGTATCGAAAGGTAGTCCGAAAGTAGGAAGAACGAAAAGGTCCCGGGCTGAGTCCCGATTCGGCTGCACATTTGTCTAGCTTTCATGACGGTGAGTGGTTCAGCCATTGTCAATCCAGACTGGATCATGACTAGATAGCATTTCGAAGTTCGGTCCATATGTCATATCTGTCTGGGAACGAATTGAAATGTGTTGGGGGTGGAGGTGGTATGTCACGATTCATACACTTACATGTAATGTCATGGCCCCCATTATCGTGGTATATCGTAGTGAAACGTGAACTGCGCTACAACCATTTATAATTGTTCTCGATTTCAATGACCTATAAATTCAGTAATATATCATCTTTGTTTACATTGACAAAATTGTCTCCGGTGAATCACTTTTTACCGGATGTCGCGAACTATTCCGATTTGGTCGGAAGATTCCATTATGGATGGAGTGTCCCCATTATCGTGGCAAGTCGAAAAATGATCCAATTATAGGAAGTACGGTATGTGCTACACAATGCCTTTTTATGAATACCCCTTCAGAAGAAAGGAATAATCCGAACAGGAGCAGCGTCTGAATTATGGGACAACAGATGGATGAATGTAAACACGAAGTAACTTTGTTATGGGGATATATATGAGGTAGAAACATTGTCCAAACTTAAAAATAGTTGTTCTTTAACAGATTTTTTACTTTTTTTAATACTTTAGGAAAACTGATGCAGTTGATTTAACTTTTATATTCCAAGTGTTGGGGATTCCCTTCTGGTAAAAATAGCTCACGAGCTGTGACGTCAATCATCGTCATATATCATAAATAACGCGTGTAATGACGTACCACGATAATGGGAATACCACGATAATAGGGGTCATGACGTTAGACTTGCACATGCTGCATATATCAGACATGAACTGTGCTCTTCCTATTTCATATTAGATTATTTTATCATCCTATCACACATATTTTTAAATCATTATATTTTCGCTTTCAACTGGATGCATTTTATGACAAGTACACCGGTATATAGATGAGCGAGCATAGCCTGTACATGTAGCAGTGGGAGTAAATAAGCACTGGGCTTATCAGACTTCTCTGACGGCTCTCATTTCGACGACTTTCTAAACGGTAAACAGGTATCACATATAAAAATGTTTGGCATATCCTTGGACAATTGTACATTCAAAACTGACAGTAAATCATCATATATGGTTCGCATGGCTACATTTTTTAAGCTTCTTACATGTCCTGACGTACTTTTATCACATGCTAGACATGACTTTACCTCCTTGACAGGCATAGCAAGTATCGGTTTATAGGCAAATGCCATTTTGAAACAAATTACCTTGTAAATTTAGGAAAAAAATAGAAAAATCACTGGTCGCGAAATTACAAAACCTTCTAACGCCGCCATTGTGAAAGTAGTTCAATCCCGACATGCCTCGCGCTGAAGTACACAGGTCAGAAGCGCAGCGAACCTGGCGGACACAATGCAATACAATTTCTCAAATAACTCGCTGTAAAATAGTTAATTGTTGTTGCAATGTGTTAATCGCATGAAAAGATACTAACCTCTTCTTCTAAAAATCTTACCCGAGCTTCATCGGATACTTTAACAAAATTTAAGATGTCTATCATTGTCGCCATTTCTCATTCGCAAGCAGTGTCAATAGATGGCGCTATTTGAAGAAAAACCACGTGACCACACATACTACATCATAATAGAAACTTACTACAACATAATGAAAACAGACCACATCATAATGGAAAGTAACCACATCATAATGAAAAGCGACCACATCATAATGACAAATGACCACATCATAATGGAAAGTGACCACATCATAATGATAAATGACCACATCATAATGTAAAGTGACCACATCATAATATAAACTGACCACATCATAAATAAAACAGACCACATCATAATGAAAAGTGACCACATCATAATGTAAAGTGACCACATCATAATAGACACTTACCACATCATAATGAAAAGTGACCACATCATAATGGAAAGTAACCACATCATAATGAAAAGTGACCACATCATAATGTAAAGTGACCACATCATAATAGACACTTACCACATCATAATGAAAAGTGACCACATCATAATGGAAAATGACCACATCATAATAGACACTTACCACATCATAATGGAAAGTGACCACATCATAATGGTACGTGACCACATCATAATGACAAATGACCACATCATAATGTAAAGTGACCACATCATAATGGAAAGTGACCACATCATAATGTAAGGTGACCACATCATAATAGACACTTACCACATCATAATGAAAAGTGACCACATCATAATGGAAAATGACCACATCATAATAGACACTTACCACATCATAATGAAAAGTGACCACATCATAATGGAAAGTGACCACATCATAATGGTAAGTGACCACATCATTATGACAAATGACCACATCATAATGGAAAGTGACCACATCATAATGGAAAGTGACCACATCATAATGGTAAAGGACCACATCATAATGACAAATGACCACATCATAATGTAAAGTGACCACATCATAATGGAAAGTGACCACATCATAATGAAAGTGACCACATCATAATGGAAAATGACCATCAAAGTCGTGTTTGGCGTTCCATAATATATACAAGGTAACATTAAGCATAAATAAAAAGCACACCGATTTATAGAACTACTAGTAATTAATAGGAATAAACATTACGACTCAAAATTACTGTAGTCACGTAAACCTATACACACATTTTTGCAACTGTTTACCATTATGAAGAACTTTTCCGATGCATACATGTATGTTGCATTGTGTACCATGCAATCTGGGTACGTTACAATTTGTAACACTCTGCTTAACGAGCCGAACATATGTAGTGTTAATTGTTTGTAATCTGATATCTTCAGCATATCGTGCAAACACTCGCGGAGCGTTAATTGTTTGTAATCTGATATCTTCAGCATATCGTGCAAACACTCGCGGAGCGTTAATTGT
Organism: Cyrtodaria siliqua; assembly: GCA_037043455.1. Lineage (NCBI taxonomy): Eukaryota > Metazoa > Mollusca > Bivalvia > Adapedonta > Hiatellidae > Cyrtodaria > Cyrtodaria siliqua. Next base: position 149,715 of record JAWPHD010005481.1, on the reverse strand, counting down.
TTGTAATCTGATATCTTCAACATATCGTGCAAACACTCGCGGAGCGTTAAATGTTTGTAATCTGATATATTCAGCATATCGTGCAAACACTCGCGGAGCGTTAATTGTTTGTAATCTGATATCTTCAGCATATCGTGCATACACTCGCGGAGCGTTAATTGTTTGTAATCTGATATCTTCAGCATATCGTGTAAACACTCGCGGAGCGTTAATTGTTTGTAATCTGATATATTCAGCATATCGTGCAAACACTCGCGGAGCGTTAATTGTTTGTAATCTGATATCTTCAGCATATCGTGCATACACTCGCGGAGCGTTAATTGTTTGTTATCTGATATCTTCAGCATATCGTGCAAACACTCGCGGAGCGTTAATTGTTTGTAATCTGATATCTTCAGCATATCGTGCAAACACTCGCGGAGCGTTAATTGTTTGTAATCTGATATCTTCAGCATATCATGCAAACATTCGCGAAGCGTTAATTGTTCGTAATCTGATATATTCAGCATATCGTGCAAACTCGCGGAATGTACTGGCGGGATCCTCTCAATAATTCGTTCTGAAAATAACAACGTTCTTATTGGTACACATTGTTACAGGCGAGAACAAATTTGCGACAGAAATGGTTGAAACATTTTCATAATTGACCAGGAGCCCTTAAGTTGCAAAAAAAAGTCCTGAAGGATTGGAGGCCAGAACGTGTTGTTTTGTTGCTTTTTGTGTCAAAAGTTGAACATTGAAAACAAAATCGTTGGAAATTGGAATACTTGTTTTAAAAGTGATTTTGAAACGTGTCTATTATATTCATGTATATCAATAAAAAAAATGTCAAAGGTAGAAATGCCAAGTAGTGTGCGGCATAGTTCTAAATTTAATTATCACTTAAAACAAAACAGAGAAGTTTGAATAGTGTTTTGTCTCTATTTTATAGACGTTCTAAGCTAAGAAAAAAGGTTCCTAAAGGATTAAAGATTAGTAAATGCATTTTTTTGCCCTTTCTTTGGGACCACAATCAGCATTTTTAAACGCAAATATTTTTAAAATAAAATTATCATTTCAATATAAAGTGGCTGAAGGAATTCAATATTGTCTATTATATCCGCGTACAAGGAGAAGAAATGAAATGAATAAAATGTACACATCTTGAAATGTTATGGAAAATAGACAACAATAACAACAACAACAAAAAACACACATAAGAACGCTGAATTTTGAAATAGTTATGACATTTAAAACAAAAGTACGAAACAGATTTTGTATTGTTATTAATTTAATGATAAGTGTTTGTGTGTGCGTGCGTGTGTGTATGTGTGTGTGTGTGTATGTGTGGTGGTGGTGTGATGTGGTGATGGGTATAAAGGTACTGAAACCTGTATTTCACATAGATGTCCAATGATTTTTTGAAAAATTAATCATAATTCATACAACATGTTTCATGACAAAACAATGTTTTTATAATATTTTCATCAATCTAAACATGTGCTGTGATACAGAAATAAGTAACAAAAAGGATCGGAGATAAGAAAATAATGACAATTGATGTAAAAAAAACAAATTTAAATGAAACCGTGGAATACTGGATTATATAGTTTCACTAATTTTCCCTTTAAAATACAAATGAGTTGAAGGTCCCTGTATTTTTCCCCTTTTTTATATTTTTTTCATGAGACATAATAATTTTAATGAACAAAATGATTTTGTCTTTAAAACATAATGCAGTAGATAACATGTACTTATCATTATTAAGAGCCACTTCCTGTGTGCGTTTAGGGCAATGGAAGTAATCGCCCACATATATGACAGAATCATTACAATAAACATAACTTATGATAAACATGAGAGCTGTACTTGTTATACCTATACGTTAAGCATATACTGAAACGAAAAAGAAAAGCAACTCGGGAATTTCCGCTATATATTGTACATGTATGTACAATATGCTGCTGTTAATCGAATGGTACATGGTTACGTAAAACCTTTCCTTTCGGAGAAAATACACGAATAAAACAACACATAACACAGCAAATAGTATTCCTTCAAAGTTTCATTATTGGCAGAGAATCCATTTGGCTCAAGCATGTGAACAAACTTAGGATGCAACATTTTGCATACTGTTTACGTTAATTACAGTACTATAATGGCTCAATTTTTCAAAGAGGAACAGTACTTCAATTTTTTATGGATTTCTTGTTACAAAGTGTACTGCCATTAAAACGTCTACATCATCACTGTTGTGTCCTTTCTCAAACGAACTGCAACTTTTTTTTTTACAAAATATCTTTGGGTTTCTTTAGAATATTATGTTGAATTAAGTGTGCAGTATATACAATATACAGCGGAAATTCCCGAGTTGCGTTTCTTTTTCGCTTCAGTATATAAGCCGCTACATTCTCCGCATAAATAACTTGCATCAACTCTTAGCTCTTATATACAGACTTCATTCCAGTTACTCAGTGAAAACGTTGAAACTATTTATGTAGCAATTAATTTAGGGTAGACCGCTATTAACTCTAAATGGTTTAGTTTATAACATATGTTTCAGTTCATTACTCTTTTGTTGGCAGTATTTTATACATTCTCTGGGAAGAAATTTCTGATAGTAAAGCTTGGTTATGAATGTTATTAACTCCAGCGTATTAGTTTTAAAAAGGGCGACATGCCAATCTTTAACTGGAGTTAAGAATTTTAAAAACTCTTAAAGTGATCGTTTATCTTATTCTAGAGAGCCATTCGGCTTCTTCGTATTTAATAATGGAAGCACGACACATGCTCTTTCAGAGGTCCTTTAATATATATATATTTATATATATTCAGCAGTGAATAAGGATTAAGTACAGCTCGTATTTGTTGCATGTGGTGTCGGACCGGTATTGTTTTGCTTCCAGGGTCGTAGCACTCGAAAGTAGTGCTTGAAGAAAATATTTTCAACATGGAGCAAGGCATGTATTACATTGTTTTTGGCATGGAAATGAAGAAATGTTTTATTTCTAATGAAAACTGGTAACATACATCTACTTTTCTTGTGAATTGTATCCCTTCTCCAAACGTCATTCAGACATCAACACAAACATGTGATTTCCTCACAGGATTTTATTTTGGCGAATAATAAAAACACAAGATTATCGACCAAAGTCTTGTTGTTTTTCATTATATTAGCCAGGTATGTTTAATGACAGAGATGTATATCATTGGTTTCGCAGTATGTTGTTTATCTGGTGACAGCTCTTGTAAGATGAGCATTTTTCCTGTTTGTTCAATGAGCCAAATTAATACTGGTCCGAGCCTATGTAAGAATCCTTACACCATCTGGAATGAAGCCAATACTGTATGTACATGTAAGAATCCTTACACCATCGGGAATGAAGCCAATACTGTATGTACATGTAAGAATCCTTACACCATCGGGAATGAAGCCAATACTGTTTTTACATGTAAGAATGCTAAGCTTAAACCATCGGGAATGAAGCCAATACTGTATGTACATGTAAGAATCCTAAGCTTACAACATCGGGAATGAAGCCAATACTGTATGTACATGTAAGAATCCTTACACCATCTGGAATGAAGCCAATACTGTATGTACATGTAAGAATCCTTACACCATCGGGAATGAAGCCAATACTGTATGTACATGTAAGAATCCTTACACCATCTGGAATGAAGCCAATACTGTATGTACATGTAAGAATCCTTACACCATCGGGAATGAAGCCAATACTGTATGTACATGTAAGAATCCTTACACTATCGGGAATGAAGCCAATACTGTATGTACATGTAAGAATCCTTACACCATCGGGAATGAAGCCAATACTGTTTTTACATGTAAGAATTCTAAGCTTAAACCATCGGGAATGAAGCCAATACTGTATGTACATGTAAGAATTCTAAGCTTACAACATCGGGAATGAAGCCAATACTGTTTTTACGTGTAAGAATTCTAAGCTTACACCATCGGGAATGAAGCCAATACTGTTCTTAGAACACTTATTTATAATGAAGCAACCTTATTAAAAGCACGTGTTTCACAATGTTCCTCAATGTATCCGTGTCCAATAGTCAGGCATATCCGTGTCACATTGCCCGATATATCCGTTTCACCTAGACGGACATTTCCATACACATAGCCAGACATATCCGTGTAATATAGTAGGACATATCCGTGACGCATAGTCGTATTTTGCGCCGTTTTACTATTTATTCAGTATTTTGTGATATCAAGAATTTATGTTTTGATATCAAAAAATCGAATTATTGTTATCAAAAAATCAGTCTAATTTTTGATATCAAGAAATGCATTTGTTAATATCAGAAAATCGTTCTATTTCTTGATATCGAGAAATCGATTTCTTGATATCAAGAATTAAAATTAAGATGATAGTATTGGAATTACTTATGGCTTCCCAATTTCGCTGTGCACTAGTGCGGCAAACAATTTGAAAACTGAAACCACGTGGTCGTAATTAAATATTTTTTAATTATATTTATTATATCATACTTGACCTTCCACAGATACTGTATCGATAAAAGACGAAGTTTCCTCTTTGTTTATTAGTAATTTATGAACAAATGCATTGTCATTCCCGCGCTCCATCGATATGACGTCAGTATCTTGTTTTGTATGTGGCTATATGTGTTCAGTTAGTTGGTAGTGAAGACAATATCTACACCACCTTTAGTTGGTACTGACTGCAATATCCACACCGCCTTTAGTTGGTACTGAAGGCAATACCTATACCGCCGTTAATTGGCACTGAAGGCAATACCTATACCGCACATGTATTCCAGATTAATTAAAGCATTTTTTGAAATAGGTACGTGTAACCTTGCTACGTGTAACCTTGTTATTACCAATAGGTACGTGTAACATTGTTATTACCAATAGGTACGTGTAACCTTGTTATTACCAATAGGTACGTGTAACTTTGTTATCACCAATAGGTACTTGTAACATTGTTATTACCAATAGGTACGTGTAACTTTATTATCACCAATATGTAAGTGTAACCTTGTTATTATCAATTGGTAAGTGTAACCTTGTTATTACCAATAGGTAAGTGTAACTTTGTTATCACCAATAGGTACGTGTAACCTTGTTATTATTAATATGTAAGTGTAACCTTGTTATTACCAATAGGTGCGTGTAATCTTGTTATTATCAATAGGTAAGTGTAACCTTGTTATTACCAATAGGTATGTGTCACCTTGTTATTACCAATAGGTACGTGTAACTTTGTTATCACTAATAGGTACTTGTAACCTTGTTATTACCAATAGGTACGTGTAACCTTGTTATTACTTATAGGTACTTGTAACCTTGTTATTATCAATAGGTAAGTGTAACCTTGTTATTATTAATAGGTAAGTGTAACCTTGTTATTACCAACAGGTAAGTGTAACTTTGTTATCACCAATAGGTAAGTGTAATCTTCTTATTACCAATAGGTACGTGTAACCTTGTTATTACCAATAGGTAAGTGTAACCTTGTTATTACCAATAGGTACGTGTAACCTTGTTATTACCAATAGGTACGCATAACCTTGTTATTACCAATAGGTACGTGTAACATTGTTATTACCATAGGTACGTGCAACCTTGTTATTATCAATAGGTAAGTGTGACCTTGTTATTACCAATAGGTACGCGTAACCATGTTATTACTAATAGGTACGTGTAACCTTGTTATTATCAATAGGTAAGTGTGACCTTGTTATTATCAATAGGTATGTGTAACCTTGTTATTACCAATAGGTACGTGTAATTTTGTTATCACCAATAGGTAAGTGTAATCTCGTTATTACCAATATGTACGTGTTACCTTGTTATTACCAATAGGTACGTGTAACGTCGTTATTACCAATAGGTACGTGTACCAACAGGAACGTGTTACGTCGGTTTTACCAATAGCTGCGTGTAACCTTGTTATTACCAATAGGTACGCGTAACCTTATTATGACCAATAGGTACGTGTAACCTTGTTATTACCGATAGGTATTTATATCCTTGTTATTACCAATAGGTGCATGTAACCTTGTTATTTCCAACAGGTACGTGTAACCTTGTTATTACCAATAGGTATGTGTAACCTTGTTATTACCAACAGGTACGTGTAACCTTGTGTAACCTTGTTATTGCAATAGGTACGTGTAACATTGTTATTACCAATAGGTACTTGTAACCTTGTTATTACCGTTAGGTACTTGTAACCTTGTTATTACCGATAGTTATATTTCACCTTGCTATTACCAATAGGTATGTGTAACCTTGTTATTGGCAACAGGTACGTGTAACCTTGTTATTGCAATAGGTACGTGTAACATTGTTATTACCAATAGGTACTTGTAACCTTGTTATTACCGATAGTTATATTTCACCTTGTTATTACCAAATAGGTACGTGTAACATTGTTATTACCAATAGGTACTTGTAACCTTGTTATTACCGATAGTTATATTTCACCTTGCTATTACCAATAGGTACGTGTAACATTGTTATTACCAATAGGTACTTGTAACCTTGTTATTACCGATAGTTATATTTCACCTTGTTATTACCAAATATGTACGTGTAACATTGTTATTACCAATAGGTACTTGTAACCTTGTTATTACAGATAGTTATATTTCACCTTGTTATTACCAAATAGGTACGTGTAACCTTGTTATTACCAATAGGTACTTGTAACCTTGTTATTACCGATAGTTAAATTTCACGTTGTTATTACCAAATAGGTACGTGTAACATTGTTATTACCAATAGGTACTTGTAACCTTGTTATTACCGATAGTTATATTTCACCTTGTTATTACCAAATAGGTACGTGTAACCTTGTTATTACCAATAGGTACGTGTAACATTGTTATTACCAATAGGTACTTGTAACCTTGTTATTACCGATAGTTATATTTCACCTTGTTATTACCAAATAGGTACGTGTAACCTTGTTATTACCAATAGGTACTTGTAACCTTGTTATTACCGATAGTTATATTTCACCTTGTTATTACCAATAAGTACGTGTAACATTGTTATTACCAATAGGTACAACAATAGCAGCAATGGTTTTACAGTAAATATTATATTAATAAAACGTAGAGAATGTATTTGTTTACCATATCAGTTATGCTTCATTTATATTAATTGTGTTTTATATAGTAAAAGTATTGTATCATCATGTTTATACATAGTGAGAATAGTACGAATAGGTATATTTACTCCCACCACTCCCTATCACACACGCACGCACGAACTTATGCACTTACGCAGGCGCACCCGCACGCACACACACACACACACACACACGCACACACACACACACACTGTATGTGTCTTCTATCGTTATAATACACATATTCTGTGATACCAGAAAAAACTTCAAATTAAAGTGTAATCCAAATTAGCCAATTAACAATTTAACAACAGCATTTCAATAGACGATTGATTGTTGTGTCGATTTCGTGATCGTCAATCACTACACGCACCACTCTTACTAAAGCTGTCAATGTATGCTAATATTATATTTTCTTTACATGTGTTGTACTTTGTATTTACCTTAATTTACATTTTGCGTATGCTTCAACATTACTATGGAAAGATCACGCGCTTAACACTTAACGAATGTCTTTAGTAAATGCACAGATGTTGTTATAGCTGAATAACATATTGAATGAACTTTACCTACCGCGAACACACATTTATTATAATATAAACTGTACTTATTGTATGATACATATCACTAAACATTCCCTTCAGTTTCAACATAGTTCTATGAGTGGCGGTTTATGTCATAAGTCCCAAAAGTAACGCGCTAGATAAAGTAACGCGTTACCCCTACATTTCTAACGCGTTACCCCTACATTTCTAACGCGTTACCCCTACATTTCTAACGCGTTACTCCCGATTTTCTAATGCGTAAGAAATGAGATTCCCCTATATATTCAACAGAGAAATAATGATCATTTTACATTTTCTAACGCGTTAGACATAAAAAAGTAAAGCGTTAGTTTTTACATGTTTAATCAAACAGTAACGCGTTACTTGTTAATATTGTTTTGCATTCTAGGAGTAACGCGTTAGAAATATATCTGTAATGCGTTAGAGAAGCAGCAAGTAACGCGTTACTTGTCAAATCCGTAATCCAATGAAAATCAAGTTTACAAACACTGAAACAATGGTGTACAGTATTCGCTGGAATGGGGTAAAAGCTGGAGTGGAGTCTTGGAGTGAGCTTTGGAGTCAATTTTTGAAGTGAGTTTTTGGAGTCAGTTGTGTGTGCGTGCGTGCGTGTGTGTGTGGGTGTGTGATGGGGGGGGATTGGGAGGAGGAGTTTTTTTTTTATATATATATATATAATACACTTCCTTTTGGTTTAGCGATTATTGCACTTTTCACAAAAAAAATGACTCCAAAAACTCATTTCAAAGATTGACTACAAAGCTCACTACAAGACTCCACTTCAACTTTAACAACTACCCCGCCATATTTGTATGTGTAAACTCAGCATTATGTGACAGGAAATATGAATGAATGCTTTATAACATCTTGTAAGTTAACTATACTTCTCAGACTCTTTTCCATAACCATATCATCTCATAAAGTTGGGCAGTAATAAAATATAGCTGGACAATGCTGACCACTGACTCACTGTAAGAGTCAGGGTCATTAACAAGTGTTCATTTCGCCAACCTGCTGGGAGAATAACAGTACTGATAATGTGTATAGCAAGATGTGTCTGCAGACTGGGTATTGCGAGTTTAAAGTACCAACCTGATAAGGAGAGGATACTTTCTATGGTTTGGGATTAAATACAGGTCTGTATCATAACTTAATTTAGTCTAGTAATGATGGCTGGTGTGTTTCAAAGTTAGTTGATGATTTCTATGTTAATTAACATCAGTGATAGACAGACAAGTAGCTAGTCTGGCCTTCCATAATCACTGTTCACACAAGCTAACTGGCAACACTGACCTGCAGAAACATCATACTTAAACATGTGGGGTAATAAAGCATTGACCAGTGAAAGTATTTGTCAGATAAGTATCTGTTGTACAGAAAAATAAAAAGATCTCTAAAACCAAAATGAAAGTGAATTATATATATAAATAAAAAGCTCAAATTTTCCACATAAAAACAAAACACAAAATAAAAGTCAGAATAATGCACTACAACACTGATTAGGTCAGGATGCCACAAGTGTAGTTGACTAAGATCGGTGTCGTCTCCTTAGTCACGCCCGCCATGGAACATCGCCGGGAACAACCGTCGAGGTGAAACAGACAGTTGATTGTCGGCAGCCTGCATGGAATGATTGGTGTGGTATATGTGGGCTTTGTACAGTCATATGGAATGCGTAGTCGACGACTCAGCAGCTGAACAGATCCGAAGTGGGGAGCCTGGCGATGTACATGGAGCAAAGGAGTCAGCAACATGCGTGCCTGAGCGACTTTAGGCAACCAGGGACGAAGGTTGCAGAGGCGGGGTGGCCCAACAACAGGCCCCCTGCCATGTAGGATAGGACACACCAGTAGCGGATGTAGGGAACAACACCAAGTGGATGTAGGAACCAGCTGCACTCCAGACAACACTCACCGCCACAAAGACAGCAACTAAGAGCGAAATCGACATACCATCTACATACCTACAAGAGAGCCGACGCAGACACCACTACGTAGATACCACTACGCACCACACCTAATAATAGTCCAAACATTATGCCGAGTCAACGAGGGATTTTTCTCTAGAGGGACTATAAACCTTCGAGCAACAACTGACAAAAGGTTTAAGGTACCTATACCTTTAGGACGTCCTATCGGTTTTATGGCGGACGGACTATAAACCTAAGAATTACACACACATACACACACACACACACGCACGCACATCCACACACACACACACACACACACACACACACACACACACACACACACACACTGACAACAGGTTGCTTTTTGCACGTCTCCACGTCACGTTGAAACACATAGCGCGATATCGTTGGTATGTTTCTCTGTCTCTTTGCCTTGAAACCCTAAGGAGCTTAATTGCGTCGGGCGGAGGGCAATTTGTTCAGTAGTTCAGAGCTCGTAGCTCGTGAGTATAGTTGAACGTACTGCGGTTCGACATACGAGTTGTAGAACGTACGTTCGAACTACAGGCTGACCAAGGGACATGTCAGAACAGGTACAGCTCATAGTTTGATGCTGGAAATTGAACCGTTGTAGGTTGATACAAATTGTCCAAGTGGTTGAACATACGTTCGAAACCTGATAGATATCTAAGTGATAGATCAGGCTAGTGTCCAGCCCAAACTTTGAGGCTGAGACATCAATATTAACATAGGGTTGGAGCTATAATACAGACTAGCTCATTGCAGTGTTCAGCTCGACGTATGATGCTGAATCACTTAGTCTTTAAGCTTGCAAGATCGTGTTCCCTTTATTTTACTTTATTGCGTATATAGTGTTATATGGTTGTAGGTTCGAACAGGTAAGGTTTCGAACCAATTGTTTCTTAGTTAGAAATCAATAGATGTTGATATCCGTAGATAGAAACTCGTGTTTGGAGCTCATTGTAAATGATTGTGTTTTAGAAGCATTGCTTTAAACAATTGTACATTTTGTATATCATAAGGCAGGTAGCCGGAGGACAATTTAAAATATATAAGGTTCAACGTTTCATGTGTTGAACATCGTTGTCTGAAACGTGGTGTTAATGTTTCAAACTAGAGTAAATCTGGATTGTATACTCAGCATAAGAGACTGTCACCTTATGAAAGGTCCCATTTTAAAATGCAGGAGAGTTCGTAGAAAGTCATATCGTACGAAAGGTTAATTTAGAACTCCAACTCCTGACAATAAATTGACTCCAAAAACTCGCTCCAAAAACTCGCTCCTAAAACTGACTCCAAAACTTGACTCCAAAACTCACTACAAAGCTCACTGCAAAACTAAAACTGACTCCAAAACTTGACTCCAAAACTCACTACAAAGCTCACTCCAAGACTCCAATCCAGCTTTTACCCTATGCCGTCTTCTCCGCAGCTGTGATCTCATCAGTGAAGTATGTGGTAAACACATTATGATTCATATGTTATTTCAATACAAATAGGACAGTTTCACCTTATATCGGTGAAGAATGCATTTAGCTTCTGTGTGTCAGAGTTTTTGAATATATAATATTATATTCATAAGAACCATTTGTGGGGTCAGTACATAAGTTGAACCATTTTAATTAAACTAGTACCTAAATAAAGAAAATAAGTGGACCCTGAAGACCCTTGGAATATGAATAATGACTGAATATATAGTGTCATGTATACACAATTCATGTGTAATATCTTACATACTGTTAATTTTTGGTAATATTACATTTTATAGAATAAGTCTGATATGAATATGTTTTTTATGCAATCATTGTGTGAAAGTATTGAAAGTTACATATAACCTGGCATACAGAGTGTAACACAAGACGGGCTAGTGTGTGATCTGATATTCTATGCAGTGTATTCTATACTGGTCACACAGAGGTGTTTGTGTAGTTCTTACACGGTGTTTACACGGGGTGTAATTGGTGAGACTGTGTAGTCCTTTAAACAAAGGAAGGTCAAACTGGGGTTAACACATTCATTGGCATATTAAACACATTGGGGAAGATTCACTTCCTTATACAAGGTGTTTACAAGGTGTTTACACGGGGAGATTTTGTAGCCTTTAAACAAATGAAACTCGGGTTAACACATGATGTGTTGGGGAAGATTCACTTCCTTATAAGGGGCTTGTGTTTACACATGTGTAGGGGGTTTGTGTTACACACTGTAGTTGTATAAAAGGTGTGGCTCAGAGATATTGGGATCTTTTGGCATTATTTTCGGCTTAGACTACTTTATATTTGAACTTCAAAACATTAATTTATCACAAAACATGAAATGGGACTTTGAATAAAGTGAGAAAGTGACAGTAATTCGAACATTCTAATTTTGGTATATTACGAACATTGTATCAATTGAAGAAATATATATAAATTCGTGTTGTAAAGGATATATGACTTTGTGTTTCCTTACATCATAATTCGTTAACTCGGTCACAAACTACCAGTCGTAAAGACACTAACACATTCATAGGATTGTAAAGCGGCGGGTATGAAGAAATGAACACCTTTATTAAATTATACAACACTAGTTGCAAGTGGAGAAAATACCCGTTGTAACAATTACAACAATACATATATATTAGTAGACATTCTTATTAAAACACTCGATACACTGCTTACAACTCATGTTGATTATACGCTGTAAGCGTTTGACTATTAATAATTATGACATCTTTGGGGGAGAGTTCGGGCTACATAATTATAGACACTGTAACGAGGTCTTTGATTGGTCGAATGATTTTAGCTCATCGCGTTAGGTTTTCATTGAGTAACGCGTTACTTATGTGGCATGTAACGCGTAAGTGACCGTTCTGGCCAGCTAGTTTCTAACGCGTTAGAAGATGTTTTAGCCGGACCAGGTAACGATTTACTAAATCGAGAGTAACGCGTTAGAAAACTGACAATAATCGCTTATTTGCAGTTAAACAAATAAGGGAAATCTCATTTCTAACGTATGGAAGCGCATAGGAACCCCCCTAATAATTTATTTTCATGACATATATATTTCGTCATAACGTCTTAATATTAGGCGATCGTGGGATAATTTCCCTCGACATTTGCGTTTATATGTGGATATGACGATAGCACTATATCGGCATAACGCTATATAACATCTCATATTATTTTAAGTATGACGTATTGCAATTAATATTTATCGACAAAATTAAATTATACGTAAAAATAAAGCATTTCACGTTATTTTTACCTCGTCTAGTTTATTTAACAAAAACATATATCAAGTTATTTCGCTATATTTTACCTTAATTTTTTCACCGTTGGCGGGAACATGACGTCATAACAGAAAATGGCAGCCTACCCGCGGTCAATTCGAATTTGATGTTTCCAAAGAAGTATTGGTTGAGAAATGTAAACCATTCTCTTGAAAATTCATAGGTACTTTACCCTTGGTAAACAGAGGAATCCTATTACTGTTGCAGTCAGTAGTTCAAAGGTTAAGGTTTTTATTACCTTATTTTGAAATACATAACTTCAAAAGCTTAACACCCATATTCAACGGTGCCTTGACCGCCAATCCGTTCAATAACTCCAGGAGTGTAACACTTACAATCCTGAAACCGTTTAGGAACATTGCCCTTGGTGAAAGGAGGAGCCCTATTGCATTTGTGTTCAGTAGGTCATCAAGGTCATCAAGTTCATCAAGGTCATCAAGGTCATCAAGGTCATCAAGGTCATCAAGGTCACATTGATCAAATCCTGAGAAATATTTTCTCCACTGTAACTTGTAACTGTTTGACCTACAATCTTGTAACTTTACATATATAGTAGCCCTGTTAAAACAATGACTCCTACTAATTTTCGAGTTGAGATCGCAGTAACCACATATTGAAAAACGTCCTCTGTGCATTAATTAAAGTGTAATATATTGTAACCAGACGGGACTTTGTGATTGCTCATAGTCCGTCCATGTTCGAGATTCGTATCCGGGTTAAAACTTCTTTATATGTCAGTGGATTCCACTAATATAATTCAGAAATGGTAATAACCATGACACCGTGTGTTGCGGCCAGGAGGTCACACATGTACTTTGAAGGTTTCGTGTCCAGGCTATAATGTCTTCAATGATCATACAATTTAAATAATAATTATTATTATACAGAAATGTTCACCATGAGATGAAAGCCATGGTCCTACCTTCAGGGTCAATGCCACGAAATACGTTTTGAAGGTACGCGTAACCATGTTATTACTAATAGGTACGTGTAACCTTGTTATTATCAATAGGTAAGTGTGACCTTGTTATTATCAATAGGTATGTGTAACCTTGTTATTACCAATAGGTACGTGTAATTTTGTTATCACCAATAGGTAAGTGTAATCTCGTTATTACCAATATGTACGTGTTACCTTGTTATTACCAATAGGTACGTGTAACGTCGTTATTACCAATAGGTACGTGTACCAACAGGAACGTGTTACGTCGGTTTTACCAATAGCTGCGTGTAACCTTGTTATTACCAATAGGTACGCGTAACCTTATTATGACCAATAGGTACGTGTAACCTTGTTATTACCGATAGGTATTTATATCCTTGTTATTACCAATAGGTGCATGTAACCTTGTTATTACCAACAGGTACGTGTAACCTTGTTATTACCAATAGGTATGTGTAACCTTGTTATTACCAACAGGTACGTGTAACCTTGTGTAACCTTGTTATTGCAATAGGTACGTGTAACATTGTTATTACCAATAGGTACTTGTAACCTTGTTATTACCGTTAGGTACTTGTAACCTTGTTATTACCGATAGTTATATTTCACCTTGCTATTACCAATAGGTATGTGTAACCTTGTTATTGGCAACAGGTACGTTTAACCTTGTTATTGCAATAGGTACGTGTAACATTGTTATTACCAATAGGTACTTGTAACCTTGTTATTACCGATAGTTATATTTCACCTTGTTATTACCAAATAGGTACGTGTAACATTGTTATTACCAATAGGTACTTGTAACCTTGTTATTACCGATAGTTATATTTCACCTTGCTATTACCAATAGGTACGTGTAACATTGTTATTACCAATAGGTACTTGTAGCCTTGTTATTACCGATAGTTATATTTCACCTTGTTATTACCAAATATGTACGTGTAACATTGTTATTACCAATAGGTACTTGTAACCTTGTTATTACAGATAGTTATATTTCACCTTGTTATTACCAAATAGGTACGTGTAACCTTGTTATTACCAATAGGTACTTGTAACCTTGTTATTACCGATAGTTAAATTTCACGTGGTTATTACCAAATAGGTACGTGTAACATTGTTATTACCAATAGGTACTTGTAACCTTGTTATTACCGATAGTTATATTTCACCTTGTTATTACCAAATAGGTACGTGTAACCTTGTTATTACCAATAGGTACGTGTAACATTGTTATTACCAATAGGTACTTGTAACCTTGTTATTACCGATAGTTATATTTCACCTTGTTATTACCAAATAGGTACGTGTAACCTTGTTATTACCAATAGGTACTTGTAACCTTGTTATTACCGATAGTTATATTTCACCTTGCTATTACCAATAAGTACGTGTAACATTGTTATTACCAATAGGTACAACAATAGCAGCAATGGTTTTACAGTAAATATTATATTAATAAAACGTAGAGAATGTATTTGTTTACCATATCAGTTATGCTTCATTTATATTAATTGTGTTTTATATAGTAAAAGTATTGTATCATCATGTTTATACATAGTGAGAATAGTACGAATAGGTATATTTACTCCCACCACTCCCTATCACACACGCACGCACGAACTTATGCACTTACGCAGGCGCACCCGCACGCACACACACACACACACACACACGCACACACACACACACACTGTATGTGTCTTCTATCGTTATAATACACATATTCTGTGATACCAGAAAAAACTTCAAATTAAAGTGTAATCCAAATTAGCCAATTAACAATTTAACAACAGCATTTCAATAGACGATTGATTGTTGTGTCGATTTCGTGATCGTCAATCACTACACGCACCACTCTTACTAAAGCTGTCAATGTATGCTAATATTATATTTTCTTTACATGTGTTGTACTTTGTATTTACCTTAATTTACATTTTGCGTATGCTTCAACATTACTATGGAAAGATCACGCGCTTAACACTTAACGAATGTCTTTAGTAAATGCACAGATGTTGTTATAGCTGAATAACATATTGAATGAACTTTACCTACCGCGAACACACATTTATTATAATATAAACTGTACTTATTGTATGATACATATCACTAAACATTCCCTTCAGTTTCAACATAGTTCTATGAGTGGCGGTTTATGTCATAAGTCCCAAAAGTAACGCGCTAGATAAAGTAACGCGTTACCCCTACATTTCTAACGCGTTACCCCTACATTTCTAACGCGTTACCCCTACATTTCTAACGCGTTACTCCCGATTTTCTTATGCGTAAGAAATGAGATTCCCCTATATATTCAACAGAGAAATAATGATCATTTTACATTTTCTAACGCGTTAGACATAAAAAAGTAAAGCGTTAGTTTTTACATGTTTAATCAAACAGTAACGCGTTACTTGTTAATATTGTTTTGCATTCTAGGAGTAACGCGTTAGAAATATATCTGTAATGCGTTAGAGAAGCAGCAAGTAACGCGTTACTTGTCAAATCCGTAATCCAATGAAAATCAAGTTTACAAACACTGAAACAATGGTGTACAGTATTCGCTGGAATGGGGTAAAAGCTGGAGTGGAGTCTTGGAGTGAGCTTTGGAGTCAATTTTTGAAGTGAGTTTTTGGAGTCAGTTGTGTGTGCGTGCGTGCGTGTGTGTGTGGGTGTGTGATGGGGGGGGGGGGGATTGGGAGGAGGAGTTTTTTTTTTATATATATATATATAATACACTTCCTTTTGGTTTAGCGATCATTGCACTTTTCACAAAAAAAATGACTCCAAAAACTCATTTCAAAGATTGACTACAAAGCTCACTACAAGACTCCACTTCAACTTTAACAACTACCCCGCCATATTTGTATGTGTAAACTCAGCATTATGTGACAGGAAATATGAATGAATGCTTTATAACATCTTGTAAGTTAACTATACTTCTCAGACTCTTTTCCATAACCATATCATCTCATAAAGTTGGGCAGTAATAAAATATAGCTGGACAATGCTGACCACTGACTCACTGTAAGAGTCAGGGTCATTAACAAGTGTTCATTTCGCCAACCTGCTGGGAGAATAACAGTACTGATAATGTGTATAGCAAGATGTGTCTGCAGACTGGGTATTGCGAGTTTAAAGTACCAACCTGATAAGGAGAGGATACTTTCTATGGTTTGGGATTAAATACAGGTCTGTATCATAACTTAATTTAGTCTAGTAATGATGGCTGGTGTGTTTCAAAGTTAGTTGATGATTTCTATGTTAATTAACATCAGTGATAGACAGACAAGTAGCTAGTCTGGCCTTCCATAATCACTGTTCACACAAGCTAACTGGCAACACTGACCTGCAGAAACATCATACTTAAACATGTGGGGTAATAAAGCATTGACCAGTGAAAGTATTTGTCAGATAAGTATCTGTTGTACAGAAAAATAAAAAGATCTCTAAAACCAAAATGAAAGTGAATTATATATATAAATAAAAAGCTCAAATTTTCCACATAAAAACAAAACACAAAATAAAAGTCAGAATAATGCACTACAACACTGATTAGGTCAGGATGCCACAAGTGTAGTTGACTAAGATCGGTGTCGTCTCCTTAGTCACGCCCGCCATGGAACATCGCCGGGAACAACCGTCGAGGTGAAACAGACAGTTGATTGTCGGCAGCCTGCATGGAATGATTGGTGTGGTATATGTGGGCTTTGTACAGTCATATGGAATGCGTAGTCGACGACTCAGCAGCTGAACAGATCCGAAGTGGGGAGCCTGGCGATGTACATGGAGCAAAGGAGTCAGCAACATGCGTGCCTGAGCGACTTTAGGCAACCAGGGACGAAGGTTGCAGAGGCGGGGTGGCCCAACAACAGGCCCCCTGCCATGTAGGATAGGACACACCAGTAGCGGATGTAGGGAACAACACCAAGTGGATGTAGGAACCAGCTGCACTCCAGACAACACTCACCGCCACAAAGACAGCAACTAAGAGCGAAATCGACATACCATCTACATACCTACAAGAGAGCCGACGCAGACACCACTACGTAGATACCACTACGCACCACACCTAGAAATAGTCCAAACATTATGCCGAGTCAACGAGGGATTTTTCTCTAGAGGGACTATAAACCTTCGAGCAACAACTGACAAAAGGTTTAAGGTACCTATACCTTTAGGACGTCCTATCGGTTTTATGGCGGACGGACTATAAACCTAAGAATTACACACACATACACACACACACACACGCACGCACATCCACACACACACACACACACACACACACACACACACACACACACACACACACACACACACACACACACTGACAACAGGTTGCTTTTTGCACGTCTCCACGTCACGTTGAAACACATAGCGCGATATCGTTGGTATGTTTCTCTGTCTCTTTGCCTTGAAACCCTAAGGAGCTTAATTGCGTCGGGCGGAGGGCAATTTGTTCAGTAGTTCAGAGCTCGTAGCTCGTGAGTATAGTTGAACGTACTGCGGTTCGACATACGAGTTGTAGAACGTACGTTCGAACTACAGGCTGACCAAGGGACATGTCAGAACAGGTACAGCTCATAGTTTGATGCTGGAAATTGAACCGTTGTAGGTTGATACAAATTGTCCAAGTGGTTGAACATACGTTCGAAACCTGATAGATATCTAAGTGATAGATCAGGCTAGTGTCCAGCCCAAACTTTGAGGCTGAGACATCAATATTAACATAGGGTTGGAGCTATAATACAGACTAGCTCATTGCAGTGTTCAGCTCGACGTATGATGCTGAATCACTTAGTCTTTAAGCTTGCAAGATCGTGTTCCCTTTATTTTACTTTATTGCGTATATAGTGTTATATGGTTGTAGGTTCGAACAGGTAAGGTTTCGAACCAATTGTTTCTTTAGTTAGAAATCAATAGATGTTGATATCCGTAGATAGAAACTCGTGTTTGGAGCTCATTGTAAATGATTGTGTTTTAGAAGCATTGCTTTAAACAATTGTACATTTTGTATATCATAAGGCAGGTAGCCGGAGGACAATTTAAAATATATAAGGTTCAACGTTTCATGTGTTGAACATCGTTGTCTGAAACGTGGTGTTAATGTTTCAAACTAGAGTAAATCTGGATTGTATACTCAGCATAAGAGACTGTCACCTTATGAAAGGTCCCATTTTAAAATGCAGGAGAGTTCGTAGAAAGTCATATCGTACGAAAGGTTAATTTAGAACTCCAACTCCTGACAATAAATTGACTCCAAAAACTCGCTCCAAAAACTCGCTCCTAAAACTGACTCCAAAACTTGACTCCAAAACTCACTACAAAGCTCACTGCAAAACTAAAACTGACTCCAAAACTTGACTCCAAAACTCACTACAAAGCTCACTCCAAGACTCCAATCCAGCTTTTACCCTATGCCGTCTTCTCCGCAGCTGTGATCTCATCAGTGAAGTATGTGGTAAACACATTATGATTCATATGTTATTTCAATACAAATAGGACAGTTTCACCTTATATCGGTGAAGAATGCATTTAGCTTCTGTGTGTCAGAGTTTTTGAATATATAATATTATATTCATAAGAACCATTTGTGGGGTCAGTACATAAGTTGAACCATTTTAATTAAACTAGTACCTAAATAAAGAAAATAAGTGGACCCTGAAGACCCTTGGAATATGAATAATGACTGAATATATAGTGTCATGTATACACAATTCATGTGTAATATCTTACATACTGTTAATTTTTGGTAATATTACATTTTATAGAATAAGTCTGATATGAATATGTTTTTTATGCAATCATTGTGTGAAAGTATTGAAAGTTACATATAACCTGGCATACAGAGTGTAACACAAGACGGGCTAGTGTGTGATCTGATATTCTATGCAGTGTATTCTATACTGGTCACACAGAGGTGTTTGTGTAGTTCTTACACGGTGTTTACACGGGGTGTAATTGGTGAGACTGTGTAGTCCTTTAAACAAAGGAAGGTCAAACTGGGGTTAACACATTCATTGGCATATTAAACACATTGGGGAAGATTCACTTCCTTATACACGGTGTTTACAAGGTGTTTACACGGGGAGATGTTGTAGCCTTTAAACAAATGAAACTCGGGTTAACACATGATGTGTTGGGGAAGATTCACTTCCTTATAAGGGGCTTGTGTTTACACATGTGTAGGGGGTTTGTGTTACACACTGTAGTTGTATAAAAGGTGTGGCTCAGAGATATTGGGATCTTTTGGCATTATTTTCGGCTTAGACTACTTTATATTTGAACTTCAAAACATTAATTTATCACAAAACATGAAATGGGACTTTGAATAAAGTGAGAAAGTGACAGTAATTCGAACATTCTAATTTTGGTATATTACGAACATTGTATCAATTGAAGAAATATATATAAATTCGTGTTGTAAAGGATATATGACTTTGTGTTTCCTTACATCATAATTCGTTAACTCGGTCACAAACTACCAGTCGTAAAGACACTAACACATTCATAGGATTGTAAAGCGGCGGGTATGAAGAAATGAACACCTTTATTAAATTATACAACACTAGTTGCAAGTGGAGAAAATACCCGTTGTAACAATTACAACAATACATATATATTAGTAGACATTCTTATTAAAAAACTCGATACACTGCTTACAACTCATGTTGATTATACGCTGTAAGCGTTTGACTATTAATAATTATGACATCTTTGGGGGAGAGTTCGGGCTACATAATTATAGACACTGTAACGAGGTCTTTGATTGGTCGAATGATTTTAGCTCATCGCGTTAGGTTTTCATTGAGTAACGCGTTACTTATGTGGCATGTAACGCGTAAGTGACCGTTCTGGCCAGCTAGTTTCTAACGCGTTAGAAGATGTTTTAGCCGGACCAGGTAACGATTTACTAAATCGAGAGTAACGCGTTAGAAAACTGACAATAATCGCTTATTTGCAGTTAAACAAATAAGGGAAATCTCATTTCTAACGTATGGAAGCGCATAGGAACCCCCCTAATAATTTATTTTCATGACATATATATTTCGTCATAACGTCTTAATATTAGGCGATCGTGGGATAATTTCCCTCGACATTTGCGTTTATATGTGGATATGACGATAGCACTATATCGGCATAACGCTATATAACATCTCATATTATTTTAAGTATGACGTATTGCAATTAATATTTATCGACAAAATTAAATTATACGTAAAAATAAAGCATTTCACGTTATTTTTACCTCGTCTAGTTTATTTAACAAAAACATATATCAAGTTATTTCGCTATATTTTACCTTAATTTTTTCACCGTTGGCGGGAACATGACGTCATAACAGAAAATGGCAGCCTACCCGCGGTCAATTCGAATTTGATGTTTCCAAAGAAGTATTGGTTGAGAAATGTAAACCATTCTCTTGAAAATTCATAGGTACTTTACCCTTGGTAAACAGAGGAATCCTATTACTGTTGCAGTCAGTAGTTCAAAGGTTAAGGTTTTTATTACCTTATTTTGAAATACATAACTTCAAAAGCTTAACACCCATATTCAACGGTGCCTTGACCGCCAATCCGTTCAATAACTCCAGGAGTGTAACACTTACAATCCTGAAACTGTTTAGGAACATTGCCCTTGGTGAAAGGAGGAGCCCTATTGCATTTGTGTTCAGTAGGTCATCAAGGTCATCAAGGTCATCAAGTTCATCAAGGTCATCAAGGTCATCAAGGTCATCAAGGTCATCAAGGTCACATTGATCAAATCCTGAGAAATATTTTCTCCACTGTAACTTGTAACTGTTTGACCTACAATCTTGTAACTTTACATATATAGTAGCCCTGTTAAAACAATGACTCCTACTAATTTTCGAGTTGAGATCGCAGTAACCACATATTGAAAAACGTCCTCTGTGCATTAATTAAAGTGTAATATATTGTAACCGGACGGGACTTTGTGATTGCTCATAGTCCGTCCATGTTCGAGATTCGTATCCGGGTTAAAACTTCTTTATATGTCAGTGGATTCCACTAATATAATTCAGAAATGGTAATAACCATGACACCGTGTGTTGCGGCCAGGAGGTCACACATGTACTTTGAAGGTTTCGTGTCCAGGCTATAATGTCTTCAATGATCATACAATTTAAATAATAATTATTATTATACAGAAATGTTCACCATGAGATGAAAGCCATGGTCCTACCTTCAGGGTCAATGCCACGAAATACATTTTGAAGGTTGTTTATAATTTCGTGTCCGGGTTATAACTTCTTCATCTGTCATTGGATTCTAATACTATTATACACAAATGTTCACTACCATGTGACGAGGTGTCGCGACTACGAGCCAGGTAACTCCTTTCAAGGCCAAGGTCACACATGTACTTGAAGGTCGTTGCTTAAAATATTGTGTCCGGGCTATAACTTCTTTATTTATCAATATTATACACAAATGTAATGTGTCGCGACTAAGTCACACATATACTTTGAATTGGCAACCAATCTATATATTCTTTTTCCATCATTGGATTCCAATACTATTGTAAACACATTTGCACCATAAGGAGGCTGTGTCCCAAAAAAACTGCAAGGTACCTTCCATCAATGTCAAGGTCTCACTCGGAAGGTTATTGCTATAATTGTGTGTCTGGAATTTAGATTCTTTATACTTCATTTTATGCTAATAAGGTCATACACATATGTTCCCCACTATATGAAAATGTTTCGCGACCAAAGTAAAATGCTTACCATCAAGGTCAAGGTCACACAAACTTAAAATGTTTTTGCTGTAATTGACTTTCATCTTTAGACCCAAACCGATTGGGGACGTTATACATTGTAGACCAGTAGAACCTAGCACACTGCATACATACAATACTAGCCTTATATACAATACAAAAGGCCATAAGAACTTGATACACTGAATACAGACCATGAGAACATCATACACTGTATACAGGCCATAAGAACTTTAAATACTGAATACAGGCCATACAAGCATTATACACTGTCAACAGACTATAATAACATTATACGCTGTATACGGACTAGAAGAACATTATTTATACACTGTATACAGACCATAACAATCATGTATACCGTTTACAGAACATATGAGCTTTATGAACTCTGTAGAGCCCATAAGAATATTAAACACTGTGTATAGACCATAATAACCTTATACACTGTGTACTGACCAGAAGAACCCTATACACTGAATACAAACCATAAGAACCTCGTTCACTGTATACTTCATTATTCACATATGCTTTTTATTGAGGTTGATGTAATATTTATATCGTAAAAAAAACTAAGTTTTTCTCGATTTAACATTTTGGTCGAGTTATTTTATTACGCAATATGTATAATAAAACATATTACGACTCTGGTTTTGGCGTTTTACAAGTAAAATATTGACGTTATATCCATATAAAATAGCAAAATGTTGAGGAAAATATTCCACAAGTACCTTATATTAAGACGTCTTAACGAAATATATATGTCATGAAGCAAAGGTATTAGTGGGGTCCCTATGCGCTTCCATACTAACGCGTTAGAAAATCGGGAGTAACGCGTTAGCGATGGTATAAGTAACGCGTTGCATTTTGTAACGCGTTACTTTTGGACTTATGACACGAACCGATACTCATATAGTTCCGCCATTGTCCACACCCACATAAGTCGACAGTGTCCCCACTGGCGAGATAGATGTATGTAGACGCGGAGGTAGACTGGTAAGCTGTGGTGAATGAAGACGTATATGCTCTCACAATGTTACGTGTGTTGTGTCGAATGTAACAATAGACACCATATTGTGAGTGGTATCCTGTAGTAAATGTTACAGAGAAAGAGAATAATCCTGGAATGTGACATTGAAACTGCCCTGTACAGTGCAATGCATTACTGTCAGTGCACCAATGCTTATCTAAAGGCAGAGTGTGTCACATATGTGTTAATGACCTGTAACTTATTAGAGGGTCATAATCAAGCTGGGCACAGCAGTTCAGATAGCACTGCATGGTGGTAACTGACCAGCATAATCACTCATAGATAAGAACAATTTGGATCACAATTTAGAATTTTATATCAAGTGCAAATAATGGTGAATATTATTATAAATAAATTGAATTCATTGTTTTCGCAAGAAGTTGTTTTTGTTTTATATGTATTAAAGATTTGCTTATAATTGTTTTTACATTCCATTTTATTGAATTATTAACATTTTGAAATTGTATGTTTATTTGTTCAAATATAATGTATACTCGATTTATCAAATATATGTTGAATATAAAACCAGCTATAGACTATTTAAAAAATTCGCCATTCAAATTAGTATCATCATTGTTAGAGTTTGTAAATATACTCAATACATTTGAAAACACAGCACTCGATATTTTTGAATTTCTAGAGATGGAATTGAAGTCCTCGTGCAAAATGTGTTTTTAACTGCAAGAAGTAGAGCAAATCTTATGCAACTGTTTATCGCCATATGGTAACCTTTGGGACAATGAGACGTGCACTTATTTATAATAAAATACAATCTTGATTTGAAAAAAGCAACAGCAGACTAAAAATAATAGAAAATCAAAATTGTTGCGTTTTTAAATGTACTGAGTATACAACATATATAAGCTGGTGTTTTACGAGTATTTTTTTCTGATTATAAATAATATATGATATTATAAAACAACTACTGTCTCCAACAGTTCACCAACATAAAAAACACTACTGTCTCCAACAGTGCACCAACATAAAACAATACATAAACAAATATAAGACTTGATAAGTATGCATATGACAAATAATTTAAAAAAAGCATGTGTCCCACTCTTGACGCTGTATTTCTATTTTAATTTCATAGTAATGTATTCATTTATGATCGCACAAAACAAATAGTTACAATATGAACTAATTATACATGTCAATCCGTCGTATCTTATGTATCTTGTTTTCGGCATTGATTACAGGTACATGTACATTGTATACACACTTTGATTACAGATGTATGTATATCATATACACACTTTGATTACAGATAGATACATGTATATGTACATTATATACACACTTTGATTACAGATACATGTACATTATATACCCACTTCGATTACATGTACATGTACATTATATACAAACTTTGATTACATATGCATGTACATTTAATATATACACATTTTGAAATGTTCCATTACCCATGTATTTAAATAAATGATATAAACATGCAATCAGGGCAATGGATACAATCAGGCTACACAGTACTAAACATTACTGTATGGAAACAGCTCTCAGTGAGCCAATGCTTATCTAAAAGAAATTTCACAGATTAGCTATAATAGCAATAACACCATTAATCTTATCACAGACATCCTAGAAGACCACATGTGGTCCATTTGTCAGTGCAGAGGTAGTTTAAACAGATGTGAACTGGTATGTTATCTTTGAATCCGTTTGGCGTCTACTTGACTGAATGTTGCAACACTATTGACTAGCTGCCAGGTTAGCCATACACGATAGGGGCTGAACAAAGATAAACACGAATACAGTATAAGTGGCATGTAGAGCAAAAATGATTATCTCTGCGAACTATGTATCCGCTACTGCTTGTGCACTGAAATCTTCCTACACGTGGCAATTGCGATTTTAATGTTTAAGTATAGGCAACGTTTGATCTCATATAATGCAGCCGACGAGGTCTTTCTGTGAATAATACGTTGAAAATTCATATACGGGTATCATACTATTTGTGAATAGGGTCAACTGTTTGTTAAACAGTTGCATATGTTTTTTACAGAGACGTTGGTGTTCCAGTTGCAGCGAACGTACACATCAAACATCCCCGCTGTCCCACCGTACAGTGACATATTTATATCCACCTACTAAATAGATTCCGCAGGGAGGACTTGAATGGTGTTTTACTTTATTTTTAGCACATGGTAGGCCATATATAACGGTCGATTTTGATTTTCGTAGAGGCAGACCACCCCGTCTTTCCTACGTAGAATCAGTACTGTATACTTCCCGCCATCCGTAAGAATCGACACTTTCTCAATTGATAAATCGAGCTACCAGTGGGATTCGATGATCAAGAAAGATTTAGACGCAGCTTTTTTACTATCCCGGCCACGGATGCGCTCAGTCATACTTTACTCAGAAACCCAATTAGTATCCGCATAACAGTTGGGATAGTGGTCGAAAATTCAGTATCACACCTTTCAGTGACCATATTATTTATACCCAACCCGCATGATAGCTGGGAGAGTTGTCAAGGAAGACCATTTATATAGCATCGTGAAATTGTCCAAATAGTATCCCCATATTAATAGAGAAGTGGTAGAAGAGAGTCAGCCAATTTCGAACCGTACACTAATACATTTATTTTTCCCAAATAACTGAGACAGTGTTTGGGAAAAACACAATCTGTCGTTTCATATTACAGTGCCATTTATTCTCATCATAATTGTAAGGACAGTGGTCTGGCAGAATAATTTAATGACACCCGGTCCATTTAGTTTCCCCTAATTCATTAAGATAGTGGTTTTGACGGACAATTCATTGTCGAACCGTACGCTGGCCCTATTATTTTCACCATAACAGTTTGGTCAGTGGCCGGGTAGGAGCATCCGATGTCGCACCTAACGCTGGCCCTAGTATTCTCACCATAACAGTTTGGTCAGTGGCCGGGTAGGAGTATCCAATGTCGCACCTTGCACTGGCCCAATTAGTTACACCATAACAGTTTGGACAGTGGCGGTTAGGAGCATCCGATGTCGCACATTACAGTGGCCAACTTACTATTCCCATAAAAGTAGGATATTAGACGGGAATGGCTGTTTGTTTGTTTGTATTGTGTTTTACGTCATGTTCAACACATGCAATGTTATATATGAATGTCGATTTTTTTTGTGGTGGAGGCAGACCACCCACTTTTCCTATACCAGTACTATCCGTAGACGGAGATGAATATCCAGAAAAGTAGCAGCGAAGGACAATCTACTGTTACTCAGTGTAATGACGTTTTCATTCTCATTATTATAACGTAGATGGAACTGTGGTCGAGGCAGTTTCTATCTAAAGTTGTCGTCCCTTGCATTCACATAATAGACTGTAAGCTAATGAGATGAATCCTCCCAACGGGGGAATTTTGTAGACCCTTTTTTTCTGAAATCCCATTATGTATATAGTCTTTTGTAATTGCATGCCATCTGAGCGTGGGGATAATAGTGTTATAAGGTGCAGACTATATTTCCTATTAAAATCATTTTATTGCAGTTTGAAGACTAACAAATTATGGAAGACGTTTTTTTTTATTATTATTATTTATGCTTTTTGTAATGCATACTTTCGTTTCACTTACTTGTTATACCTTGAATACCTACGTAATTAAGCCTATAGTACAGTAATTTACATTACCATGTTAATAGAACACACATACGTGTCCATGATTTAAGCACTGTTTAGTTCTTGTAATTTCGGTTAGATTGTGTGTTTTTAAATCATTTTTCTATTTTCCGTGTGTTAAACATCAATTAGAAAAAAAAATCCAATAAACTATGAAGGTTTTATTGCAATATCCATTTATACATAATTGATTGCAACAACTCATTTTGAACATTATGTTTGCTTTTTAAAATACAAATTTCGTTTCGCTTAATGTTCATACCATGGATAGCTGCGTTATTCTACGTTACCGTAAGTTGAATAACGGTGTTTGCTTAAATCAATTAAGAACATTAAAGATTTTATATCCGAACATTATTCAAACCCATATACGTTATTACAGACATACGTATCCATGATGTAAATACGTTATTACAGACATACGTATCCATGATGTAAATACGTTATTACAGACATAGGTATCCATGATGTAAATACGTTATTACAGACATACGTATCAATGATGTAAATACGTTATTACAGACATACGTATCCATGGTGTAAATAATGTTTGGTTATTGTTCTGTTCGTTACATTGTGTTATATACGTTATTACAGACATACGTATCCATGATGTAAATACGTTATTACAGACATACGTATCCATGATGTAAATAATGTTTGGTTCTTGTGCTGTCCGTTACATTGTGTTATATACGTTATTACAGACATACGTATCCATGATGTAAATAATGTTTGGTTCTTGTGCTATCCGTTACATTGTGTTATATACGTTATTACAGACATACGTATCCATGATGTAAATACGTTATTACAGACATACGTATCCATGATGTAAATACGGTATTACAGACATACGTATCCATGATGTAAATACGTTATCACAGACATACGTATCCATGATGTAAATACGTATTTACAGATATGCGTATCCATGATGTAAATACGTTATTACAGACATACGTATCCATGGTGTAAATAATGTTTGGTTATTGTTCTGTTCATTACATTGTGTTATATACGTTATTACAAACATACGTATCCATGATGTAAATACGTTATTACAGACATACGTATCCATGAAGTAAATAATGTTTGGTTCTTGTGCTGTCCGTTACATTGTGTTATATACGTTATTACAGACATACGTATCCATGATGTAAATAATGTTTGGTTCTTGTGCTATCCGTTACATTGTGTTATATACGTTATTACAGACATACGTATCCATGATGTAAATACGTTATTACAGACATACGTATCCATGATGTAAATACGGTATTACAGACATACGTATCCATAATATAATGCGGTATTACAGACATACGTATCCATGATGTAAATACGTTATTACAGACATACGTATCCATGATGTAAATACGTATTTACAGATATGCGTATCCATGATGTAAATACGTTATTACATACATACGTATCCATGATGTAAATACGTTATCAATACGTGATTACAGACATACGTATCCATGATGTAAATACGGTATTACAGACATACGTATCCATAATGTAAATGCGGTATTAAAGACATACGTATCCATGATGTAAATACGTTATTACAGACATACGTATCCATGATGTAAATACGTATTTACAGATATGCGTATCCATGATGTAAATACGTTATTACAGACATACATATCCATGGTGTAAATAATGTTTGGTTATTGTTCTGTTCGTTACATTGTGTTAAATATACGTTATTACAGACATACGTATCCATGATGTAAATACGTTATTACAGACATACGTTTCCATGATGTAAATAATGTTTGGTTCTTGTGCTGTCCGTTACATTGTGTTATATACGTTATTACAGACATACGTATCCATGATGTAAATAATGTTTGGTTCTTGTGCTATCCGTTACATTGTGTTATATACGTTATTACAGACATACGTATCCATGATGTAAATACGTTATTACAGACATACGTATCCATGATGTAAATACGGTATTACAGACATACGTATCCATAATGTAAATGCGGTATTACAGACATACGTATACATGATGTAAAAACGTTATTACAGACATACGTATCCATGATGTAAATACGTATTTACAGATATGCGTATCCATGATGTAAATACGTAATTACATACATACGTATCCATGATGTAAATACGTTATCAATACGTTATTACAGACATACGTATCCATGATGTAAATACGTTATTACAGACATACGTATCCATGATGTAAATAATGTTTGGTTATTGTGCTGTCCGTTACATTGTGTTATATATGTTATTACAGACATACGTATCCATGATGTAAATACGTTATTACAGACATAGGTATCCATGATGTAAATAATGTTTGGTTCTTGTGCTGTCCGTTACATTGTGTTATATACGTTATTACATACATGCGTATCCATGACGTAAATACGTTATTACAGACATACGTATCCATGATGTAAATAATGTTTGGTTCTTGTGCTGTCCGTTACATTGTGTTATATACGTTATTACAGACATACGTATCCATGATGTAAATAATGTTTGGTTTTTGTGCGGTCCGATACATTGTGTTATATACGTTATTACAGACATACGTATCCATGTTGCAAATACGTTATTACAGACATACGTATCCATGATGTAAATACGTTATTACAGGCATACGTATCCATGATGTAAATAATGTTTGGTTCTTGTGCTGTCCGTTACATTGTGTTATATACCTTATTACATACATACGTATCCATGATGTAAATACGTTATTACAGACATACGTATCCATGATGTAAATAATGTTTGGTTCTTGTGCTGTCCGTTACACTGTGTTATATACGTTATTACAGACATACGTATCCATGATGTAAATAATGTTTGGTTCTTGTGCTATCCGTTACATTGTGTTATATACGTTATTACAGACATACGTATCCATGATGTAAATACATTATTACAGACATAGTATCCATGATGTAAATACGTTATTACAGACATACGTATCCATGATGTAAATACGTTATTACAGCCATACGTTTTCATGATGTTAATAATGTTTGGTTATTGTGCTGTCCGTTACATTGTGTTATATACGTTATTACAGACATACGTATCCATGATGTAAATACGTTATTACAGGCATACGTATCCATGATGTAAATAATGTTTGGTTCTTGTGCTGTCCGTTACATTGTGTTATATACGTTATTACAGACATACGTATCCATGATGTAAATAATGTTTGGTTCTTGTGCTATCCGTTACATTGTGTTATATACGTTATTACAGACATACGTATCCATGATGTAAATACATTATTACAGACATAGTATCCATGATGTAAATACGTTATTACAGACATACGTATCCATGATGTAAATACGTTATTACAGCCATACGTTTTCATGATGTTAATAATGTTTGGTTATTGTGCTGTCCGTTACATTGTGTTATATACGTTATTACAGACATACGTATCCATGATGTAAATACGTTATTACAGACATACGTATTCATGATGTATATACGTTATTACAGCCATACGTATCCATGGTGTAAATAATGTTTGGTTCTTGTGCCGTCCGTTACATTGTGTTATATACGTTATTACAGACATGCGTATCCATGATGTATATAATGTTTGGTTCTTGTGCGGTCCGTTACATTGTGTTATATACGTTATTACAGACATACGTATCCATGATGTAAATACGTTATTACAGACATACGTATCCATGATGTAAATACGTTATTACAGGCATACGTATCCATGATGTAAATAATGTTTGGTTCTTGTGCTGTCCGTTACATTGTGTTATATACCTTATTACATACATACGTATCCATGATGTAAATACGTTATTACAGACATACGTATCCATGATGTAAATAATGTTTGGTTCTTGTGCTGTCCGTTACATTGTGTTATATACGTTATTACAGACATACGTATCCATGATGTAAATAATGTTTGGTTCTTGTGCTATCCGTTACATTGTGTTATATACGTTATTACAGACATACGTATCCATGATGTAAATACATTATTACAGACATAGTATCCATGATGTAAATACGTTATTACAGACATACGTATCCATGATGTAAATACGTTATTACAGCCATACGTTTTCATGATGTTAATAATGTTTGGTTATTGTGCTGTCCGTTACATTGTGTTATATACGTTATTACAGACATACGTATCCATGATGTAAATACGTTATTACAGACATACGTATTCATGATGTATATACGTTATTACAGCCATACGTATCCATGGTGTAAATAATGTTTGGTTCTTGTGCCGTCCGTTACATTGTGTTATATACGTTATTACATACATGCGTATCCATGATGTATATAATGTTTGGTTCTTGTGCGGTTCGTTACATTGTGTTATATACGTTATTACAGACATACGTATCCATGATGTAAATACGTTATTACAGACATACGTATCCATGATGTATATACGTTATTACAGACATACATATCCATGATGTAAATAATGTTTGGTTCTTGTGCTGTCCGTTACATTGTGTTATATACGTTATTACAGACATACGTATCCATGATGTAAATACGTTATTACAGACATACGTATCCATGATGTAAATAATGTTTGGTTCTTGTGCCGTCCGTTACATTGTGTTATATACGTTATTACATACATGCGTATCCATGATGTAAATAATGTTTGGTTCTTGTGCGGTCCGTTACATTGTGTTATATACGTTATTACAGACATACGTATCCATGATGTAAATACGTTATTACAGACATACGTATCCATGATGTATACACGTTATTACAGACATACGTATCCATGATGTAAATAATGTTTGGTTCTTGTGCTGTCCGTTACATTGTGTTATATACGTTATTACAGACATACGTATCCATGATGTAAATACGTTATTACAGACATACGTATCCATGATGTAAATAATGTTTGGTTATTGTGCTGTCCGTTACATTATGTTATATACGTTATTACAGACATACGTATCCATGATGTAAATAATGTTTGGTTCTTGTGCTGTCCGTTACATTGTGTTATATACGTTATTACAGACATACGTATCCATGATGTAAATACGTTATTACAGACATACGTATCCATGATATAAATAATATTTGGTTCTTGTGCTGTCCGTTACATTGTGTTATATATGTTATTACAGACATACGTATCCATGACGTAAATACGTTATTACAGCCATACGTATCCATGATGTAAATACGTTATTACAGACATACGTATCTATGATGTAAATACGTTATTACAGACATACGTATCTATGATGTAAATAATGTTTGGTTCTTGTGCTGTCCGTTACATTGTGTTATATACGTTATTGCAGACATACGTATCCATGATGTAAATACGTTATTACAGACATACGTATCCATGATGTAAATACGTTATTACAGACATACGTATCCATGATGTAAATAATGTTTAGTTCTTGTGCTGTCCGTTACATTGTGTTATATACGTTATTACACACATACGTATCCATGATGTCCATACGTTATTACAGACATACGTATCCATGAAGTAAATACGTTATTACAGACATACGTATCTATGATGTAAATACGTCATTACAGACATACGTATCTATGATGTAAATATGTTATTACAGACATACGTATCCATGATGTAAATACGTTATTACAGACATACGTATCCATGATGTAAATACGTTAATACAGACATACGTATCCATGATGTAAATACGTTATTACAGACATAAGTATCCATGATGTAAATACGTATTTACAGATATGCGTATCCATGATGTAAATACGTCATTACAGACATACGTATCCATGATGTAAATACGTTATTACAGGCATACGTATCCATGATGTTAATAATGTTTGGTTCTTGTTCAGTCCGTTACATTGTGTTATATACGTTATTACAGACATACGTATCCATGATGTAAATAATGTTTGGTTCTTGTGCTAACCGTTACATTGTGTTATATACGTTATTACAGACATACGTATCCATGATGTAAATAATGTTTGGTTCATGTGCTATCCGTTACATTGTGTTATATACGTTATTACAGACATACGTATCCATGATGTAAATACGTTATTACAGACATACGTATCCATGATGTAAATACGGTATTACAGACATACATATCCATAATGTAAATGCGGTATTACAGACATACGTATCCATGATGTAAATACGTTATTACAGACATACGTATCCATGATGTAAATACGTATTTACAGATATGCGTATCCATGATGTAAATACGTTATTACAGACATACGTATCCATGGTGTAAATAATGTTTGGTTATTGTTCTGTTCGTTACATTGTGTTATATACGTTATTACAGACATACGTATCCATGATGTAAATACGTTATTACAGACATACGTATCCATGAAGTAAATAATGTTTGGTTCTTGTGCTGTCCGTTACATTGTGTTATATACGTTATTACAGACATACGTATCCATGATGTAAATAATGTTTGGTTCTTGTGCTATCCGTTACATTGTGTTATATACGTTATTACAGACATACGTATCCATGATGTAAATACGTTATTACAGACATACGTATCCATGATGTAAATACGGTATTACAGACATACGTATCCATAATATAATGCGGTATTACAGACATACGTATCCATGATGTAAATACGTTATTACAGACATACGTATCCATGATGTAAATACGTATTTACAGATATGCGTATCCATGATGTAAATACGTTATTACATACATACGTATCCATGATGTAAATACGTTATCAATACGTTATTACAGACATACGTATCCATGATGTAAATACGTTATTACAGACATACGTATCCATGATGTAAATAATGTTTGGTTATTGTGCTGTCCGTTACATTGTGTTATATATGTTATTACAGACATACGTATCCATGATGTAAATACGTTATTACAGACATAGGTATCCATGATGTAAATAATGTTTGGTTCTTGTGCTGTCCGTTACATTGTGTTATATACGTTATTACATACATACGTATCCATGACGTAAATAATGTTTGGTTTTTGTGCGGTCCGTTACATTGTGTTATATACGTTATTACAGACATACGTATCCATAATGCAAATACGTTATTACAGACATACGTATCCATGATGTAAATACGTTATTATAGGCATACGTATCCATGATGTAAATAATGTTTGGTTCTTGTGCTGTCCGTTACATTGTGTTATATACCTCATTACATACATACGTATCCATGATGTAAATACGTTATTACAGACATACGTATCCATGATGTAAATAATGTTTGGTTCTTGTGCTGTCCGTTACATTGTGTTATATACGTTATTACAGACATACGTATCCATGATGTAAATAATGTTTGGTTCTTGTGCTATCCGTTACATTGTGTTATATACGTTATTACAGACATACGTATCCATGATGTAAATAAATTATTACACACATAGTATCCATGATGTAAATACCTTATTACAGACATACGTATCCATGATGTAAATACGTTATTACAGCCATACGTTTCATGATGTTAATAATGTTTGGTTATTGTGCTGTCCGTTACATTGTGTTATATACGTTATTACAGACATACGTATCCATGATGTAAATACGTTATTACAGACATACGTATCCATGATGTAAATAATGTTTGGTTCTTGTGCTGTCCGTTACATTGTGTTATATACGTTATTACACACATACGTATCCATGATGTAAATACGTTATTACAGACATACGTATCCATGAAGTAAATACGTTAATACAGACATACGTATCTATGATGTAAATACGTCATTACAGACATACGTATCTATGATGTAAATACGTTATTACAGACATACGTATCCATGATGTAAATACGTTATTACAGACATACGTATCCATGATGTCAATACGTTATTACAGACATACGTATCCATGATGTAAATACGTATTTACAGATATGCGTATCCATGATGTAAATATGTCATTACAGACATACGTATCCATGATGTAGTTATTACAGGCATACGTATCCATGATGTTAATAATGTTTGGTTCTTGTACAGTCCGTTACATTGTGTTATATACGTTATTACAGACATACGTATCCATGATGTAAATAATGTTTGGTTCTTGTGCTAACCGTTACAATGTGTTATATACGTTATTACAGACATACGTATCCATGATGTAAATACGTTATTACAGACATACGTATCCATGATGTAAATACGGTATTACAGACATACGTATCCATAATGTAAATGCGGTATTACAGACATACGTATCCATGATATAAATACGTTATTACAGACAAACGTATCCATGATGTAAATACGTATTTACAGATATGCGTATCCATGATGTAAATACGTTATTACATACATACGTATCCATGATGTAAATACGTTATCAATACGTTATTACAGACATACGTATCCATGATGTAAATACGTTATTACAGACATACGTATCCATGATGTAAATAATGTTTGGTTATTGTGCTGTCCGTTACATTGTGTTATATACGTTATTACAGACATACGTATCCATGATGTAAATACGTTACTACAGACATAGGTATCCATGATGTAAATAATGTTTGGTTCTTGTGCTGTCCGTTACATTGTGTTATATACGTTATTACATACATGCGTATCCATAACGTAAATAATGTTTGTTTTTTGTGCGGTCCGTTACATTGTGTTATATACGTTATTACAGACATACGTATCCATGATGCAAATACGTTATTACAGACATACGTATCCATGATGTAAATACGTTATTACAGGCATATGTATCCATGATGTAAATAATGTTTGGTTCTTGTGCTGTCCGTTACATTGTGTTATATACCTTATTACATACATACGTATCCATGATGTAAATACGTTATTACAGACATACGTATCCATGATGTAAATAATGTTTGGTTCTTCGTGCTGTCCGTTACATTGTGTTATATACGTTATTACAGACATACGTATCCATGATGTAAATACGTTATTACAGACATAGTATCCATGATGTAAATACGTTATTACAGACATACGTATCCATGATGTAAATACGTTATTACAGCCATACGTTTTCATGATGTAAATAATGTTTGGTTATTGTGCTGTCCGTTACATTGTGTTATATACGTTATTACAGACATACGTATCCATGATGTAAATACGTTATTACAGACATACGTAAACATGATGTATATACGTTATTACAGCCATACGTATCCATGGTGTAAATAATGTTTGGTTCTTGTGCCGTCCGTTACATTGTGTTATATACGTTATTACATACATGCGTATCCATGATGTAAATAATGTTTGGTTCTTGTGCGGTCCGTTACATTGTGTTATATACGTTATTACAGACATACGGATCCATGATGTAAATACGTTATTACAGACATACGTATCCATGATGTATATACGTTATTACAGACATACGTATCCATGATGTAAATAATGTTTGGTTCTTGTGCTGTCCGTTACATTGTGTTATATACGTTATTACAGACATACGTATCCAAGATGTAAATAGGTTATTACAGACATACGTATCCATGATGTAAATAATGTTTGGTTCTTGTGCCGTCCGTTACATTGTGTTATATACGTTATTACATACATGCGTATCCATGATGTAAATAATGTTTGGTTCTTGTGCCGTCCGTTACATTGTGTTATATACGTTATTACAGACATACGTATCCATGATGTAAATACGTTATTACAGACATACGTATCCATGATGTATATACGTTATTACAGACATACGTATCCATGATGTAAATAATGTTTGGTTCTTGTGCTGTCCGTTACATTGTGTTATATACGTTATTACAGACATACGTATCCATGATGTAAATACGTTATTACAGACATACGTATCCATGATGTAAATAATGTTTGGTTCTTGTGCTGTCCGTTACATTATGTTATATACGTTATTACAGACATACGTATCCATGATGTAAATAATGTTTGGTTCTTGTGCTGTCCGTTACATTGTGTTATATACGTTATTACAGACATACGTATCCATGATGTAAATACGTTATTACAGACATACGTATCCATTATATAAATAATATTTGGTTCTTGTGCTGTCCGTTACATTGTGTTATA
The DNA here is from genome assembly GCA_037043455.1 of Cyrtodaria siliqua. Lineage (NCBI taxonomy): Eukaryota > Metazoa > Mollusca > Bivalvia > Adapedonta > Hiatellidae > Cyrtodaria > Cyrtodaria siliqua. The sequence goes on along the minus strand of JAWPHD010005481.1, from coordinate 112,371 downwards.
TATGTTATTACAGACATACGTATCCATGACGTAAATACGTTATTACAGCCATACGTATCCATGATGTAAATACGTTATTACAGACATACGTATCTATGATGTAAATACGTTATTACAGACATACGTATCTATGATGTAAATAATGTTTGGTTCTTGTGCTGTCCGTTACATTGTGTTATATACGTTATTGCAGACATACGTATCCATGATGTAAATACGTTATTACAGACATACGTATCCATGATGTAAATACGTTATTACAGACATACGTATCCATGATGTAAATAATGTCTGGTTCTTGTGCTATCCGTTACATTGTGTTATATACGTTATTACACACATACGTATCCATGATGTAAATACGTTATTACAGACATACGTATCCATGATGTAAATACGTTATTACAGACATACGTATCCATGATGTAAATACGTATTTACAGATATGCGTATCCATGATGTAAATACGTTATTACAGACATACGTATCCATGATGTAAATACGTTATTACAGGCATACGTATCCATGATGTTAATAATGTTTGGTTCTTGTTCAGTCCGTTACATTGTGTTCTTTTTTTCCCAAATAATTTCTGTTTTCCGTGTGTTATCAGAAAGGTAGAAAAATCAGCCAATAAACAAATACAGATCGTATTACAACATTCCTTTAGACATCATTGATGGTAACAATACAATTTGAACAGACATGAAATTGTCAATGCTAGTAGCCGGGTTTTACCTCATGCATTAAACGTTACTAAGTCTTGCGTTACCAATTAAGTTTTCTTCAGTTTATTTTAATAATTAAATAAATAAATCAACGAAACGAAACGAACGAACGAACGAACGAACGAACGAACGAACGAACGAAAGAATGAATGAAATGAATAAATGAATGAATGAATGAATGAATGAATAAATATATGAATGAATGAATGAATGAATGAATGAATGAATGAATGAATGAATGAATGAATGAATGAATGAATGAATGAATGAATGAATGAATGAATGGAGGGATGGATGGATGGATGGATGGATGGATGGACGGACGGACGGACGGACGGACGGACGATATGTAAAATAAACAGAAACAGTGCGTTACCATTTAAACGTGTATGTGATATCGAATGTTTCCAATTAAATAGTAAAACCAGGTCGGGATGGACAGTCTACTTTGGTACTACACTCTGGCCAATTTAGCCTATACATAGTGTAGGGGAACAGGGTCGGGTGTTGAACTAACATACTATTTAATTGTCACTCCATTTGTATTCCGCATGTAGTATTGATATGTTTTACTATTTAATTGTCACTACATTTGTATTCCGCATGTAGTATTGATATGTTTTACTATTTAATTGTCACTCCATTTGTATTCCGCATGTAGTATTGATATGTTTTACTATTTAATTGTCACTACATCTGTAGACCGCATGTAGTATTGATATGTTTTACCATTTAAGCTCATTAATAAATAGTTCCTTCCTTTAGAACACAATATATCGCATTCGTGTATTGCCTTAATACCTATATCAGTGTGCATAAGCTTAACTGTCCTAATACTATTGACTCGTGCGTAAAGTGTATTTATATAGGGAGTTTGATGTATATTAATGGATCAAAATAACTCGTGCTTAACTTGTATTTATATAGACAGTTTAATGGACAACAACGGATCACGATACAGTGCAAAAGACATGATTCCCGCGGATTTGGGGTTTCTGGGAGAATTGCGTGAAAAGCTTGTAGAAATTAGACATGTTAGAAAGTGGTAATATCTGGAAGTTTGATGGCAAAGCTACTGATTTGAAGAGGGATTTCAATATTTGTTTAGTATATGGGTTTGTATTTGTGTATTGTTTGATGTTTACTGTGCCTTATTCGCGCTATAATTTATATCTCGAGTGTATTCGATTCGTTCCCAGTTTGTTCGTATCGGTCTGTGGTTTGTTTCTTCACAGGACTGTTCAACCTGTATCTATTTTAACATCATGCATGTAGGGATGTGGTTTGTTATATGTACAGCTAACCAGCATGTTGCACATATAGACCGTGAGCCATACACTTTTTTGTTACCATCTCAAGGGACAAATTCTTACTAGTACCAAGTTATTGAGTACCTTGTAGAGAAAAAAAATATATTTTCTATAAATCTGTAAGAGCTAGAGGTCACATATTATGCATGAAGCATAAGCTTATGGTCCACTAACAAGTGTGTTAAAATGTTGATCCTGGGGTCATATCTGGCTCCACACCAGGGGTCATATATTTACATAGAATCATATAGAAACATCTTTAAAATATTTTCTCTGAAGCAAAAACGAGAGCCAGAGGTCTACTATTTTGAATATTATATAAGCTTATGGTTCTCTACCAATGTTGTTCATATCGTGTCTCTGTGTCCAACTATGGCCCGGTTCTGGGGTCAAGGTTTTACAAAGAGTTATGTAGGAAGTCCATAAAAATATTATTTTTTGACACTACAGAGCTAGAGATCTAATACGATGCATGTAGCTTAAGAGTATAGATATATACCAATTTATTTTGTTCAAATAGTGATCTTATGGTCAAACTTCGCCCGGTCCCGGGGGTCACATATTTACATAGAGTTATGTAGGAACGTCTATAAACATCTTCTTCTCTGAAACTACAAGAGCTAGATGTATAATTAGCTACATGTAGCTTACGATTATTGTCCTATACCAAATAACTTAAATGGTGTCCCCTGAATCAAGCCTGGAATCAAATTAGGCCCTGTCCCGGGGTTACACTATAACATTGAATTATATAGGAAAACATATTCCAACAGCTTCTCTGATACTTCAAAAGCTAAATAATAGTTCGCATATACCATAAGCTTATGATCCTCTACCCAGTTTGTTCAAATGGCGACCTTGGGGTCAAATATGGCCACTACGGGAGTCACAGTTTTACAGATTTTTATAAAAAAATTGTTGTTGTTTCTTAAAACATGAGAGCACTTAGAGACAAAGCGAGTGGGTCTCTTGTTTATGGCTTGAAGTTGTACACTTTTCATAAAATCACTTCAAAAGTTTTAAGCAAACTGAAATATATAGAAAGAGAATATGACTTTTGATAAGGTATTCCATTATGAAGACTTAACCATGTTAACAATTCGCATATTGAATAAATCCACAAACTAAAATCACAAAGTAGACCACTGCATTTTCAACTAATTGCAAAAAAAATAAAGAAAAAGTAAAGGCATTTTACGGTTGAACTGTTTATTTTTAGGTGTTTGTTATACACATTATAAAATAACCCGCCAAATTACGACAAAATTACACTACACACACAGTTTATCAAAACTCTATCCAGGTGTTCAGCTCATATAATAATGCATATGTGTCGCTTAAAAGTCTATGTTTATTCATGGGTTCTTATAACACCCGTGACTGAATAAGTGTAAAATGAATTATCCATGTTTGGGTTTTTTGTCTGGCTAGTTAAAGCTTTTTATATTGTATCTATAGAGTTTTGATTCTCAAACGATGTAAGTTATGTATATACCTCGTGGTCAGTAGGTTTAGAAACGATGTACATATGTTGTAAAATGTGGCTGTTGTTGGCGGGATAGCTACTTTAACTGCAGTAGCACCTGTATGTTGGATATAGCTTTCAGAGTAAACATCAGTAAACTAACCCTGATCACTAAATGTAATCTATCTCGATGCATAGAGCTTATCTGGAAGCGTTTAATTGTTTTTATCTTATACTCGTACTTGTGTTATATTGTCACATTAAGTTATATTATTTAAATGAGATAATATGTACTGAGTATTCTTAATTGTCTTTTTTATATCCCAAGGCATTATTGCCAAGTTTATCAAAACAGCAATGAACTGGGCATATATAAGGCTTGCAGGCATATTGCAATTTGACATGCATGAACTTGATGCTAACTTAGGTTCCTAAATGCCTATATATCCCCCTCCACACCCCACAAAACAAAAACAACAACACACACTCCCTCTCTCTCTTCATTGGCAATACACCACTTTCTTATTTAGGTAATAATCATTCCACTTGCATGCGCAAAAGCAGAGTTGATGCTTACTATCCTAGGTTAATTCCATACTCTAAATCAAGTACGGAGAACATTACAACCTATGTTTAGATAAATATCCTAAGCAGGTGATGTTGTAACCACTGCACCAATACTAACAAATAGTTGCCATGGTAAGTAAGTAGTGATCTGGGTATCACCCTAAAGATATTTCTTCGTAAACGCCGTGTGGTTCCCGGGCAAGAATATGACCACTGCATATCCAGGCTGAGGGGTAAAATTTCCCCGAAGGCATGTTCATTTTGTAATTTTTGTTCATTATTTTCATCATGAAACCTGTATTGTTTCAGGTGATACTTCAGTGGTGGCAGTGATCGTGGCTCCAGCGAAAAATGGAGTGTTTTCTAGAGAATTTGCCGCAACTCTGCACTTCTGCAGGTAAGAGGTTCTAGGCGCATTCTGCATATTTTTATCTAGATGTTAATGAAGAGTGAGCCGGATCGAATGTTCATTCCTGTTGGCGCCATATAACATGTTTGTGTTGGTGCGCCGTTAAACCCCAATTCAAATCAATTCATCTTCGTCGATTCTTTTTTCAGTAACACAAACATGGTTCGTGCAAATGCATGTACTACTATTTTTACATTTCATATTCAGAATTCTTAATTGTGTTGTATATGGGTGTGATAATTCAGGTGTAAAAATCCTTAAAATATGCATAAATTGTAATTTTAAAAGTATTAAAATAGACAACTTTTAAGATTTTGCGTTGCAATATGCAATGTTTAATTCATGTATTTACGTGTAATACATAATCCAAATGTGTAATCATAATAAGTATTGCCATGACTTTTGTTAAAAAAACAACACGTTAAACCGCACATTTCCAGAATCTTTTGGACTGTGCGTCGTCTGTGCAATGTATGTATATATCAAAACATATTAATAATATTTATGTTGCAGTTACTTTGAGGAAGGCTTCTACTTTTAGTTTAGCATGTGTCTCAGCTTATCAGGCTTACTAAACCCATATGTGCAATGCCATGAACATTGCTTAGTACTTAATTTCATCAATCTATCATAACAATCTCTTATTCATATAATAAGTAATATATAGAGTCTGGTCTCAGCGAGTTGGCTTATTTAAACACCGAGATGGGTGTAGCCCATCGAGGTGTTTAATTAACCAACGAGCTGAGCGTGCGTATAAGCGTTTATTTATCCTCGCTGTATTGCACTAAGCATTTTAGCGAGCAGACCTTGGTTTAAAGTCTCATCCGAAGGACTGGTAACGTAGAAAATACTTTTGAAATATTTCGATAATTAACCCAAATTCGGTCCTGGCTGGGATTGAACACGTGATCCCTGGGTTACTAAGCCGCATTGCTAACCATAACACCACGGCGCTACCATCCAACGAGCTGAAACAGACTCTATCTTTTTTTGTAGCATGGTCACATACAATTCTCTTTGTTCAGACACAGATGTAAATCGTTTAATTGAAAATAAGACCTGTCAGAATAACTGTGAGAATAACAGTGAGAATAACAGTTAGAATAACTGAAATGGAGCTGAAATGGACACGCTATAAAACAAATAGAGTATGGTTTCATCTCGTTGGTTAATTTAAACACCTCGATGGGCTACGCCCATCTCAATGTTTAAATGAACCAACTCAATGAAAGCATACTCTATCTATTACTTGTAGCATGGTGTACTTAGTAACACTGTGACGTCATAGTGACCGTACTCTAAATTCCAATATCCGGTAGTTGTAGTACGGTGTAGCCACGCCCCTTTAGTTACCCAAAATTAAACGATTTACTGCTCTGCATTCATCAAAAGAAATGTCACCGACCATGCTACAATATTATTTAAATCTTGTAGAAAGTTTGTAAATTACTGATTCTTACAAGTTTACACATATAATGTAAAAAATATTGACTAAACTAAATGCATAAAAATATGTCAATAGTGGGTGAGGTAAATTGACTTCTAATTGGAAGAAAAATAGAGATTTTAGACTGAATTCAGTGCTAAAAAAGAACTTATTTACGCTATATGTAACTTAATGAATTGTAAACTTAAGTGCATCTTTAAAAAGTACATCAATAATTATTCACACAAGCATGACATTCAAAAATGGACATCAAAAACCTATGAAAGCGCTACAATGATAACCTATTAATGTTCGATTTTGTTTTATATAACCTACCTTTTCCAGATTGCTGTAATCTATATACGTTGTTTTTTTCAAAAAGTGATGGTAGAATTTGTCCCTTGAGTTGATAACAATATCAAAAATTATGGGTCCTGGCTCAAGGCCTAATACTGGACGAACGGTAGTGAACGATGTGAGTGTGGATGGTGACGTAGAATCAGATAGGGACTTGGATCCACAATCTGGTAAGATATTGTAATGCTGTACATATATATATTAATGTGTGACTATGGTAAGATATTGTAATGCTGTACATATATATATTAATGTGTGACTATGGTAAGATATTGTAATGCTGTACATATATATATTAATGTGTGACTATGGTAAGATATTGTAATGCTGTACATATATATATTAATGTGTGACTATGTTAAGATATTGTAATGCTGTACATATATATATTAATGTGTGACTATGGTAAGACATTGTAATGCTGTACATATATATATTAATGTGTGACTATGTTAAGGATTATATATCTTATCCACTACGCACAAGAACATCTTATATGCAGTTGAACTATTTGTACTCATGAGTAACCATTATACGCGAGTGTAAACATTAGCAATATTATCAATATTAAGGTTATAATGTTGTGTCAAGATAGTACTGTGTTAAAGTACAAATATATGATTGCTTGATATGCATTGTATTATGTATTGCAGAATCCCACATTTGTTTGGAACTGTTGGAGAATGATGTATGTGTACATATGTAAATAAAAGATGAACCATACGACTGAGTTAGTTGTGGCGCAGGCCCAATTTAGTAGGTTACAAACCATGACCCCTAAACTACAGTCTGCCTCACTGGCGCCCAACGGAATAACGGACAGCTATGTTATAAAGATCCGGAGAGCGAGCGCCTTACGCTGACCCCGCTGGGAATAAACATATCACTTAGTTAACGCGTTTCATATACATGAATAAAATAGACAACAAACAAAAGCTTCAGCTACCTAATTTTGGAATAAAATCATTGCAATAAAGTGTGCATATGTTTACGCTACTACAGTAATGTTGAGTTGTAATGTTTATTCTAAGTAATTACTAGTAGTTTTATTAATCATTGTCCTTTATATTGATGCTTAATGTTTCCTTGTATATCTTGTGTTTAATGTTAAATTGTATGTAAACAGGTGTAAAAAGGTGTAATCGTCATTCATTTAGAGGAATATAAAATGAATACATACATGTATACATGCGTGCGTCCGTGCGTGCGTTTATTCATCCATCCATTCGTTAAACATACGTGCTGTACGCACGCACGCACGCACCAACGCACACACACACACATACGCACACACAGTGACACAGGCAGGCATACATACATACATGCATGCGTGCATACATAATTTGGCGCACAGTTATTGTATCCTGGAATTCAGTGGTAATATTTATTTAATATCATACTTTGTTCGTATTTATTTTTTATTACATGACTAATTAATTATCACCATCTTACTATGTAGATTATTCTGTTGATTTGAACAATGCTAGGCCTGTTTCCGGTCGCGGGAGCCAATGTTTATGAATAAGTCAAACATTTAGTGCCCGCCATTTGCATTCCAAGCAAAAGGCAAAACACCGTGTTGTGCATTGAATTGATAAATGAAAGTGTTGAGGACATAAACCACAATAAATTACACATTATTAAGTTGAACTCCAGTGTTGGTTCCAGTCGACAGACATTTTTTTTATTCACATTTGGATGACACAGCGAGCACACAGCAAATTTTAACGGCAGTAACTTGACAAAGATTACCGGTCCCAGATTCTTCCCAATATTTTGAGAAAAGAGGTCTGTAGGCCTAGGTTCATTTGATATTTTGTTGACAATTCTCGCCCTTATTTGCCGATCTTAACTTGTTCTAAAATATATAAATACATGTATAAATACATGTATACTATTTGAATTGACTATACATGTGCGTTTTCTTTGGCTTGAATTATACATACATTTTGTCTAAGCTAAAAATCCTGAATGCTCAAATCTAACGTACGATCGTCAAGAGCCCCCTGACCAAGGGGCAACCAGACCAAGGGGCGATTGCCCCTTAGAACCCCGTCGGGCGTACAGTTCAAATGTTCCCAGCTACGCCCCTGACTTACCTAATTAATGCATTCTAAAATGAAATAAAAAGTCCGGAGGATCATGCCTCCACGCCCCAACCATAGGCCTATGCTGTCATTTGGGCCTAGCTATTTTACTGTACATGTAGTCCGGAGTAAACTTATGTAATTCGTGAAAATTTAAAAATTACAAAGTATTGATTCGTCCTGTTTTTCAATTTCATAGTTGACCGTAGTTGACATGTTCAATTCGCACGAAGCGAGACCCCGAACTTTAAACACATTCATAGATCACATACTGCCATAAGCTTCGAGAAGCGGAGCCTCAAATCGCTAACAAATTCATATGTTATAACATTTTTTATGACAGTGTGGTAAACATGGTGAAATGGTGCTCTAAACGGCAAAATAATGCCGAGCGCAGCGAGGCGTATAACAACAATTTAGCAAGATATGTGTATCTCACAAAAGGTTTAATTATTTACAGTTGTAGTCTCCATCATCCAAACACACACGAGACGATTGCGAGCGCAAACGAGCTTCTGGTCTCAATTTCATTAAAATGTTTAAAGGAATATTTTAAGTACCGCTTCATAATTTATAAAGGGGCTGGCGTGACCCTATAAATAACCGCTGAACTTGAAATCCGGTGAACCCGGGGTAAAACCTCACCATCGCCACTGAGTTTCATCTTTATGTTCTTTAGCAAGGCGCTTTTCATTAGCATCGTCCGTCGGATGGGGACGTAAAGTGGGAGGTTTTGTATATTGGAGTCTATCCTCCAAGCACGTTAGTTTAAAGAACTATATATAAGAATATATTCGTTATAGTATTCAGGTTCCAGATTCCTGTTTGTGATCTTCTCTCTCGAATAACGAATAATGTGTTGATGAGTCATTAAACAACATTCAATTCATACCTAACAGATTGAATTGGCTTATCCCCAAATAACAAGAGCGAACCAGATGCTCTCATCCCACCCACCCACACCATCACACACCTAAAATTCGACAAGCAATGCCTATGCTTGTCAGATTTTAAGGGCCTCGCACGGGGTCATTATTATGATTTAGCAATTAAATGTTTTGACAATGAATTAGAATTCATATTATGTCATGTAGAAAACAAAGAACTGCGGTAAGAGTAAGGGTATGAGCCTATACACGTAGCATTCCCTCTCTCAAGGGCGTCTCTAAATAATCTATAATGATTTGATGAGCCGTTAATGGCATTCATATTAAATGCTCTGATAATGATATGCATATTGAATATGATCACTTAAAATTAAAATTATTAAAACATGAAATTAAAAAAAAAATTGAAATGAAACAACAGGCCTAGATATATCATATATTTAAATAAAAATTGACAACATATATCTATCATTCATCCAGTTTTATGAAACCAATATAAATAATTGTGAATTTCCCACTTCGCTGTACTCTCCATCTCCTCTAGCTTGACCCCTAAAAAATATTAATATTATGTTCAGAATTGTCCAACATTTTTTCCAGCAGTGTGCTGCAATTTCTTGTTATTTATAGTACTATGCGATTTATTTTTCATTCTCAGTGTATAGAATTACCTGTGTCAGTGCAGTTGAGATGAATTGGCAGACTAAACGGCGTCGACTATACCGCGTGTACCAATGGCAATGCACCATTCAATGATTCATTGAATTTGCCATTTTGTTTATCAACATCTGATCTGTGATTGTTGCAAAACCAGTTTTGATAAGAGCATGTTATGGTTGTGCTTTACATCAGTATGAAGACTTCATAATTGAAAAAAAAGAACTTGTGAATACGAGAAAAGTCTTCCTTGTTGTTTTAGCATGTTTAGGATTCAAACTTTTGTTCATTGCATGGAAGAATAACACTTTATAAAAGAAAAACAATATTGGAATCAAGTCCCCAATTGGTTTTATATAATGGTCAGAACATATCCCCGGATATCGTCACTGCCACTCACTGGTGTGTGACAAAGTAATTTTGTATAAATCTGTCCATTTTGTAAAGATGAAAAGCGTGAACTGTTTGATGTCCGACATTGTGTATGACATGAGGTTACATCACATAACATAACACATTATCACATTCTGGTGCGAACTTTTGTCTAACGTTCTGACGTTTTGAACATGATGTAAATACGTTATTACAGGCATATGTATCCATGATGTAAATAATGTTTGGTTCTTGTGCTGTCCGTTACATTGTGTTATATACCTTATTACATACATACGTATCCATGATGTAAATACGTTATTACAGACATACGTATCCATGATGTAAATAATGTTTGGTTCTTGTGCTGTCCGTTACATTGTGTTATATACGTTATTACAGACATACGTATCCATGATGTAAATACGTTATTACAGACATAGTATCCATGATGTAAATACGTTATTACAGACATACGTATCCATGATGTAAATACGTTATTACAGCCATACGTTTTCATGATGTAAATAATGTTTGGTTATTGTGCTGTCCGTTACATTGTGTTATATACGTTATTACAGACATACGTATCCATGATGTAAATACGTTATTACAGACATACGTAAACATGATGTATATACGTTATTACAGCCATACGTATCCATGGTGTAAATATTGTTTGGTTCTTGTGCCGTCCGTTACATTGTGTTATATACGTTATTACATACATGCGTATCCATGATGTAAATAATGTTTGGTTCTTGTGCGGTCCGTTACATTGTGTTATATACGTTATTACAGACATACGGATCCATGATGTAAATACGTTATTACAGACATACGTATCCATGATGTATATACGTTATTACAGACATACGTATCCATGATGTAAATAATGTTTGGTTCTTGTGCTGTCCGTTACATTGTGTTATATACGTTATTACAGACATACGTATCCATGATGTAAATAGGTTATTACAGACATACGTATCCATGATGTAAATAATGTTTGGTTCTTGTGCCGTCCGTTACATTGTGTTATATACGTTATTACATACATGCGTATCCATGATGTAAATAATGTTTGGTTCTTGTGCGGTCCGTTACATTGTGTTATATACGTTATTACAGACATACGTATCCATGATGTAAATACGTTATTACAGACATACGTATCCATGATGTATATACGTTATTACAGACATACGTATCCATGATGTAAATAATGTTTGGTTCTTGTGCTGTCCGTTACATTGTGTTATATACGTTATTACAGACATACGTATCCATGATGTAAATACGTTATTACAGACATACGTATCCATGATGTAAATAATGTTTGGTTCTTGTGCTGTCCGTTACATTATGTTATATACGTTATTACAGACATACGTATCCATGATGTAAATAATGTTTGGTTCTTGTGCTGTCCGTTACATTGTGTTATATACGTTATTACAGACATACGTATCCATGATGTAAATACGTTATTACAGACATACGTATCCATGATATAAATAATATTTGGTTCTTGTGCTGTCCGTTACATTGTGTTATATATGTTATTACAGACATACGTATCCATGACGTAAATACGTTATTACAGCCATACGTATCCATGATGTAAATACGTTATTACAGACATACGTATCTATGATGTAAATACGTTATTACAGACATACGTATCTATGATGTAAATAATGTTTGGTTCTTGTGCTGTCCGTTACATTGTGTTATATACGTTATTGCAGACATACGTATCCATGATGTAAATACGTTATTACAGACATACGTATCCATGATGTAAATACGTTATTACAGACATACGTATCCATGATGTAAATAATGTCTGGTTCTTGTGCTATCCGTTACATTGTGTTATATACGTTATTACACACATACGTATCCATGATGTAAATACGTTATTACAGACATACGTATCCATGATGTAAATACGTTATTACAGACATACGTATCTATGATGTAAATACGTCATTACAGACATACGTATCTATGATGTAAATATGTTATTACAGACATACGTATCCATGTTGTAAATACGGTATTACAGACATACGTATCCATGATGTAAATACGTTATTACAGACATACGTATCCATGATGTAAATACGTTATTACAGACATACGTATCCATGATGTAAATACGTTATTACAGACATACGTATCCATGATGTAAATACGTATTTACAGATATGCGTATCCATGATGTAAATACGTTATTACAGACATACGTATCCATGATGTAAATACGTTATTACAGGCATACGTATCCATGATGTTAATAATGTTTGGTTCTTGTTCAGTCCGTTACATTGTGTTCTTTTTTTCCCAAATAATTTCTGTTTTCCGTGTGTTATCAGAAAGGTAGAAAAATCAGCCAATAAACAAATACAGATCGTATTACAACATTCCTTTAGACATCATTGATGGTAACAATACAATTTGAACAGACATGAAATTGTCAATGCTAGTAGCCGGGTTTTACCTCATGCATTAAACGTTACTAAGTCTTGCGTTACCAATTAAGTTTTCTTCAGTTTATTTTAATAATTAAATAAATAAATCAACGAAACGAAACGAACGAACGAACGAACGAACGAACGAACGAAAGAATGAATGAAATGAATAAATGAATGAATGAATGAATGAATGAATGAATGAATGAATGAATGAATGAATAAATATATGAATGAATGAATGAATGAATGAATGAATGAATGAATGAATGAATGAATGAATGGATGGATGGATGGATGGATGGATGGACGGACGGACGGACGGACGGACGGACGATATGTAAAATAAACAGAAACAGTGCGTTACCATTTAAACGTGTATGTGATATCGAATGTTTCCAATTAAATAGTAAAACCAGGTCGGGATGGACAGTCTACTTCGGTACTACACTCTGGCCAATTTAGCCTATACATAGTGTAGGGGAACAGGGTCGGGTGTTGAACTAACATACTATTTAATTGTCACTCCATTTGTATTCCGCATGTAGTATTGATATGTTTTACTATTTAATTGTCACTACATTTGTATTCCGCATGTAGTATTGATATGTTTTACTATTTAATTGTCACTCCATTTGTATTCCGCATGTAGTATTGATATGTTTTACTATTTAATTGTCACTACATCTGTAGACCGCATGTAGTATTGATATGTTTTACCATTTAAGCTCATTAATAAATAGTTCCTTCCTTTAGAACACAATATATCGCATTCGTGTATTGCCTTAATACCTATATCAGTGTGCATAAGCTTAACTGTCCTAATACTATTGACTCGTGCGTAAAGTGTATTTATATAGGGAGTTTGATGTATATCAATGGATCAAAATAACTCGTGCTTAACTTGTATTTATATAGACAGTTTGATGGACAACAACGGATCACGATACAGTGCAAAAGACATGATTCCCGCGGATTTGGGGTTTCTGGGAGAATTGCGTGAAAAGCTTGTAGAAATTAGACATGTTAGAAAGTGGTAATATCTGGAAGTTTGATGGCAAAGCTACTGATTTGAAGAGGGATTTCAATATTTGTTTAGTATATGGGTTTGTATTTGTGTATTGTTTGATGTTTACTGTGCCTTATTCGCGCTATAATTTATATCTCGAGTGTATTCGATTCGTTCCCAGTTTGTTCGTATCGGTCTGTGGTTTGTTTCTTCGCAGGACTGTTCAACCTGTATCTATTTTAACATCATGCATGTAGGGATGTGGTTTGTTATATGTACAGCTAACCAGCATGTTGCACATATAGACCGTGAGCCATACACTTTTTTGTTACCATCTCAAGGGACAAATTCTTACTAGTACCAAGTTATTGAGTACCTTGTAGAGAAAAAAAATATATTTTCTATAAATCTGTAAGAGCTAGAGGTCACATATTATGCATGAAGCATAAGCTTATGGTCCACTAACAAGTGTGTTAAAATGTTGATCCTGGGGTCATATCTGGCTCCACACCAGGGGTCATATATTTACATAGAATCATATAGAAACATCTTTAAAATATTTTCTCTGAAGCAAAAACGAGAGCCAGAGGTCTACTATTTTGAATATTATATAAGCTTATGGTTCTCTACCAATGTTGTTCATATCGTGTCTCTGTGTCCAACTATGGCCCGGTTCTGGGGTCAAGGTTTTACAAAGAGTTATGTAGGAAGTCCATAAAAATATTATTTTTTGACACTACAGAGCTAGAGATCTAATACGATGCATGTAGCTTAAGAGTATAGATATATACCAATTTATTTTGTTCAAATAGTGATCTTATGGTCAAACTTCGCCCGGTCCCGGGGGTCACATATTTACATAGAGTTATGTAGGAACGTCTATAAACATCTTCTTCTCTGAAACTACAAGAGCTAGATGTATAATTAGCTACATGTAGCTTACGATTATTGTCCTATACCAAATAACTTAAATGGTGTCCCCTGAATCAAGCCTGGAATCAAATTAGGCCCTGTCCCGGGGTTACACTATAACATTGAATTATATAGGAAAACATATTCCAACAGCTTCTCTGATACTTCAAAAGCTAAATAATAGTTCGCATATACCATAAGCTTATGATCCTCTACCCAGTTTGTTCAAATGGCGACCTTGGGGTCAAATATGGCCACTATGGGAGTCACAGTTTTACAGATTTTTATAAAAAAAATTGTTGTTGTTTCTTAAAACATGAGAGCACTTAGAGACAAAGCGAGTGGGTCTCTTGTTTATGGCTTGAAGTTGTACACTTTTCATAAAATCACTTCAAAAGTTTTAAGCAAACTGAAATATATAGAAAGAGAATATGACTTTTGATAAGGTATTCCATTATGAAGACTTAACCATGTTAACAATTCGCATATTGAATAAATCCACAAACTAAAATCACAAAGTAGACCACTGCATTTTCAACTAATTGCAAAAAAAATAAAGAAAAAGTAAAGGCATTTTACGGTTGAACTGTTTATTTTTAGGTGTTTGTTATACACATTATAAAATAACCCGCCAAATTACGACAAAATTACACTACACACACAGTTTATCAAAACTCTATCCAGGTGTTCAGCTCATATAATAATGCATATGTGTCGCTTAAAAGTCTATGTTTATTCATGGGTTCTTATAACACCCGTGACTGAATAAGTGTAAAATGAATTATCCATGTTTGGGTTTTTTGTCTGGCTAGTTAAAGCTTTTTATATTGTATCTATAGAGTTTTGATTCTCAAACGATGTAAGTTATGTATATACCTCGTGGTCAGTAGGTTTAGAAACGATGTACATATGTTGTAAAATGTGGCTGTTGTTGGCGGGATAGCTACTTTAACTGCAGTAGCACCTGTATGTTGGATATAGCTTTCAGAGTAAACATCAGTAAACTAACCCTGATCACTAAATGTAATCTATCTCGATGCATAGAGCTTATCTGGAAGCGTTTAATTGTTTTTATCTTATACTCGTACGTGTGTTATATTGTCACATTAAGTTATATTATTTAAATGAGATAATATGTACTGAGTATTCTTAATTGTCTTTTTTATATCCCAAGGCATTATTGCCAAGTTTATCAAAACAGCAATGAACTGGGCATATATAAGGCTTGCAGGCATATTGCAATTTGACATGCATGAACTTGATGCTAACTTGCTAGATAAGAGAGACCGTTGTGAACCCAGCTTCTTTGATATAACCTTAATGACTGATTAACATTTTAGTTGTATGTATTTTAATGCAGTCATCCTGTTTGAGCGCATAAAGCCTGTTGATGCAGTGGATAGCACGGGGGACTTTAAATTCAGAGGAACCTGGTTCAAGCCTCATCGGAGCCAGTGAATTGTGTCGGTGTGTTCTTGGGCAAGACACTTTTACCCTCGTCCGTCGAATGGGGACGTAAACCAGGCGATCCCGTGTATCGCTTGTTGTTTTTCTCCCACCATGTTAAAGAAACATAGGTGTCTATTCGTCAGTAGGGTAGGTTCCTAAATGCCTATATATCCCCCTCCACACCCCACAAAACAAAAACAACAACACACACTCCCTCTCTCTCTTCATTGGCAATACACCACTTTCTTATTTAGGTAATAATCATTCCACTTGCATGCGCAAAAGCAGAGTTGATGCTTACTATCCTAGGTTAATTCCATACTCTAAATCAAGTACGGAGAACATTACAACCTATGTTTAGATAAATATCCTAAGCAGGTGATGTTGTAACCACTGCACCAATACTAACAAATAGTTGCCATGGTAAGTAAGTAGTGATCTGGGTATCACCCTAAAGATATTTCTTCGTAAACGCCGTGTGGTTCCCGGGCAAGAATATGACCACTGCATATCCAGGCTGAGGGGTAAAATTTCCCCGAAGGCATGTTCATTTTGTAATTTTTGTTCATTATTTTCATCATGAAACCTGTATTGTTTCAGGTGATACTTCAGTGGTGGCAGTGATCGTGGCTCCAGCGAAAAATGGAGTGTTTTCTAGAGAATTTGCAGCAACTCTGCACTTCTGCAGGTAAGAGGTTCTAGGCGCATTCTGCATATTTTTATCTAGATGTTAATGAAGAGTGAGCCGGATCGAATGTTCATTCCTGTTGGCGCCATATAACATGTTTGTGTTGGTGCGCCGTTAAACCCCAATTCAAATCAATTCATCTTCGTCGATTCTTTTTCCAGTAACACAAACATGGTTCGTGCAAATGCATGTACTACTATTTTTACATTTCATATTCAGAATTCTTAATTGTGTTGTATATGGGTGTGATAATTCAGGTGTAAAAATCCTTAAAATATGCATAAATTGTAATTTTAAAAGTATTAAAATAGACAACTTTTAAGATTTTGCGTTGCAATATGCAATGTTTAATTCATGTATTTACGTGTAATACATAATCCAAATGTGTAATCATAATAAGTATTGCCATGACTTTTGTTAAAAAAACAACACGTTAAACCGCACATTTCCAGAATCTTTTGGACTGTGCGTCGTCTGTGCAATGTATATATATATCAAAACATATTAATAATATTTATGTTGCAGTTACTTTGAGGAAGGCTTCTACTTTTAGTTTAGCATGTGTCTCAGCTTATCAGGCTTACTAAACCCATATGTGCAATGCCATGAACATTGCTTAGTACTTAATTTCATCAATCTATCATAACAATCTCTTATTCATATAATAAGTAATATATAGAGTCTGGTCTCAGCGAGTTGGCTTATTTAAACACCGAGATGGGTGTAGCCCATCGAGGTGTTTAATTAACCAACGAGCTGAGCGTGCGTATAAGCGTTTATTTATCCTCGCTGTATTGCACTAAGCATTTTAGCGAGCAGACCTTGGTTTAAAGTCTCATCCGAAGGACTGGTAACGTAGAAAATACTTTTGAAATATTTCGATAATTAACCCAAATTCGGTCCTGGCTGGGATTGAACACGTGATCCCTGGGTTACTAAGCCGCATTGCTAACCATAACACCACGGCGCTACCATCCAACGAGCTGAAACAGACTCTATCTTTTTTTGTAGCATGGTCACATACAATTCTCTTTGTTCAGACACAGATGTAAATCGTTTAATTGAAAATAAGACCTGTCAGAATAACTGTGAGAATAACAGTGAGAATAACAGTTAGAATAACTGAAATGGAGCTGAAATGGACACGCTATAAAACAAATAGAGTATGGTTTCATCTCGTTGGTTAATTTAAACACCTCGATGGGCTACGCCCATCTCAATGTTTAAATGAACCAACTCAATGAAAGCATACTCTATCTATTACTTGTAGCATGGTGTACTTAGTAACACTGTGACGTCATAGTGACCGTACTCTAAATTCCAATATCCGGTAGTTGTAGTACGGTGTAGCCACGCCCCTTTAGTTACCCAAAATTAAACGATTTACTGCTCTCCATTCATCAAAAGAAATGTCACCGACCATGCTACAATATTATTTAAATCTTGTAGAAAGTTTGTAAATTACTGATTCTTACAAGTTTACACATATAATGTAAAAAATATTGACTAAACTAAATGCATAAAAATATGTCAATAGTGGGTGAGGTAAATTGACTTCTAATTGGAAGAAAAATAGAGATTTTAGACTGAATTCAGTGCTAAAAAAGAACTTATTTACGCTATATGTAACTTAATGAATTGTAAACTTAAGTGCATCTTTAAAAAGTACATCAATAATTATTCACACAAGCATGACATTCAAAAATGGACATCAAAAACCTATGAAAGCGCTACAATGATAACCTATCAATGTTCGATTTTGTTTTATATAACCTACCTTTTCCAGATTGCTGTAATCTATATACGTTGTTTTTTTCAAAAAGTGATGGTAGAATTTGTCCCTTGAGTTGATAACAATATCAAAAATTATGGGTCCTGGCTCAAGGCCTAATACTGGACGAACGGTAGTGAACGATGTGAGTGTGGATGGTGACGTAGAATCAGATAGGGACTTGGATCCACAATCTGGTAAGATATTGTAATGCTGTACATATATATATTAATGTGTGACTATGGTAAGATATTGTAATGCTGTACATATATATATTAATGTGTGACTATGGTAAGATATTGTAATGCTGTACATATATATATTAATGTGTGACTATGGTAAGATATTGTAGTGCTGTACATATATATATTAATGTGTGACTATGTTAAGATATTGTAATGCTGTACATATATATATTAATGTGTGACTATGGTAAGACATTGTAATGCTGTACATATATATATTAATGTGTGACTATGTTAAGGATTATATATCTTATCCACTACGCACAAGAACATCTTATATGCAGTTGAACTATTTGTACTCATGAGTAACCATTATACGCGAGTGTAAACATTAGCAATATTATCAATATTAAGGTTATAATGTTGTGTCAAGATAGTACTGTGTTAAAGTACAAATATATGATTGCTTGATATGCATTGTATTATGTATTGCAGAATCCCACATTTGTTTGGAACTGTTGGAGAATGATGTATGTGTACATATGTAAATAAAAGATGAACCATACGACTGAGTTAGTTGTGGCGCAGGCCCAATTTAGTAGGTTACAAACCATGACCCCTAAACTACAGTCTGCCTCACTGGCGCCCAACGGAATAACGGACAGCTATGTTATAAAGATCCGGAGAGCGAGCGCCTTACGCTGACCCCGCTGGGAATAAACATATCACTTAGTTAACGCGTTTCATATACATGAATAAAATAGACAACAAACAAAAGCTTCAGCTACCTAATTTTGGAATAAAATCATTGCAATAAAGTGTGCATATGTTTACGCTACTACAGTAATGTTGAGTTGTAATGTTTATTCTAAGTAATTACTAGTAGTTTTATTAATCATTGTCCTTTATATTGATGCTTAATGTTTCCTTGTATATCTTGTGTTTAATGTTAAATTGTATGTAAACAGGTGTAAAAAGGTGTAATCGTCATTCATTTAGAGGAATATAAAATGAATACATACATGTATACATGCGTGCGTCCGTGCGTGCGTTTATTCATCCATCCATTCGTTAAACATACGTGCTGTACGCACGCACGCACGCACCAACGCACACACACACACATACGCACACACAGTGACACAGGCAGGCATACATACATACATGCATGCGTGCATACATAATTTGGCGCACAGTTATTGTATCCTGGAATTCAGTGGTAATATTTATTTAATATCATACTTTGTTCGTATTTATTTTTTATTACATGACTAATTAATTATCACCATCTTACTATGTAGATTATTCTGTTGATTTGAACAATGCTAGGCCTGTTTCCGGTCGCGGGAGCCAATGTTTATGAATAAGTCAAACATTTAGTGCCCGCCATTTGCATTCCAAGCAAAAGGCAAAACACCGTGTTGTGCATTGAATTGATAAATGAAAGTGTTTAGGACATAAACCACGATAAATTACACATTATTAAGTTGAACTCCAGTGTTGGCTCCAGTCGACAGACATTTTTTTTATTCAAATTTGGATGACACAGCGAGCACACAGCAAATTTTAACGGCAGTAACTTGACAAAGATTACCGGTCCACGATTCTTCCCAATATTTTGAGAAAAGAGGTCTGTAGGCCTAGGTTCATTTGATATTTTGTTGACAATTCTCGCCCTTATTTGCCCGATCTTAACTTGTTTTAAAATATATAAATACATGTATAAATACATGTATACTATTTGAATTGACTATACATGTGCGTTTTCTTTGGCTTGAATTATACATACATTTTGTCTAAGCTAAAAATCCTGAAATGCTCAAATCTAACGTACGATCGTCAAATGCCCCCTGACCAAGGGGCAACCAGACCAAGGGGCGATTGCCCCTTAGAACCCCGTCGGGCGTACAGTTCAAATGTTCCCAGCTACGCCACTGACTTACCTTATTAATGCATTCTAAAATGAAATAAAAAGTCCGGAGGATCATGCCTCCACGCCCCAACCATAGGCCTATGCTGTCATTTGGGCCTAGCTATTTTACTGTACATGTAGTCCGGAGTAAACTTATGTAATTCGTGAAAATTTAAAAATTACAAAGTATTGATTCGTCCTGTTTTTCAATTTCATAGTTGACCGTAGTTGACATGTTCAATTCGCACGAAGCGAGACCCCGAACTTTAAACACATTCATAGATCACATACTGCCATAAGCTTCGAGAAGCGGAGCCCCAAATCGCTAACAAATTCATATGTTATAACATTTTTTATGACAGTGTGGTAAACATGGTGAAATGGTGCTCTAAACGGCAAAATAATGCCGAGCGCAGCGAGGCGTATAACAACAATTTAGCAAGATATGTGTATCTCACAAAAGGTTTAATTATTTACAGTTGTAGTCTCCATCATCCAAACACACACGAGACGATTGCGAGCGCAAACGAGCTTCTGGTCTCAATTTCATTAAAATGTTTAAAGGAATATTTTAAGTACCGCTTCATAATTTATAAAGGGGCTGGCGTGACCCTATAAATAACCGCTGAACTTGAAATCCGGTGAACCCGGGGTAAAACCTCACCATCGCCACTGAGTTTCATCTTTATGTTCTTTAGCAAGGCGCTTTTCATTAGCATCGTCCGTCGGATGGGGACGTAAAGTGGGAGGTTTTGTATATTGGAGTCTATCCTCCAAGCACGTTAGTTTAAAGAACTATATATAAGAATATATTCGTTATAGTATTCAGGTTCCAGATTCCTGTTTGTGATCTTCTCTCTCGAATAACGAATAATGTGTTGATGAGTCATTAAACAACATTCAATTCATACCTAACAGATTGAATTGGCTTATCCCCAAATAACAAGAGCGAACCAGATGCTCTCATCCCACCCACCCGCACCATCACACACCTAAAATTCGACAAGCAATGCCTATGCTTGTCAGATTTTAAGGGCCTCGCACGGGGTCATTATTATGATTTAGCAATTAAATGTTTTGACAATGAATTAGAATTCATATTATGTCATGTAGAAAACAAAGAACTGCGGTAAGAGTAAGGGTATGAGCCTATACACGTAGCATTCCCTCTCTCAAGGGCGTCTCTAAATAATCTTTAATGATTTGATGAGCCGTTAATGGCATTCATATTAAATTCTCTGATAATGATATGCATATTGAATATGATCACTTAAAATTAAAATTATTAAAACATGAAATTAAAAAAAAAATTGAAATGAAACAACAGGCCTAGATATATCATATATTTAAATAAAAATTGACAACATATATCTATCATTCATCCAGTTTTATGAAACCAATATAAATAATTGTGAATTTCCCACTTCGCTGTACTCTCCATCTCCTCTAGCTTGACCCCTAAAAAATATTAATATTATGTTCAGAATTGTCCAACATTTTTTCCAGCAGTGTGCTGCAATTTCTTGTTATTTATAGTACTATGCGATTTATTTTTCATTCTCAGTGTATAGAATTACCTGTGTCAGTGCAGTTGAGATGAATTGGCAGACTAAACGGCGTCGACTTTACCGCGTGTACCAATGGCAATGCACCATTCAATGATTCATTGAATTTGCCATTTTGTTTATCAACATCTGATCTGTGATTGTTGCAAAACCAGTTTTGATAAGAGCATGTTATGGTTGTGCTTCACATCAGTATGAAGACTTCATAATTGAAAAAAAACAACTTGTGAATACGAGAAAAGTCTTCCTTGTTGTTTTAGCATGTTTAGGATTCAAACTTTTGTTCATTGCATGGAAGAATAACACTTTATAAAAGAAAAACAATATTGGAATCAAGTCCCCAATTGGTTTTATATAATGGTCAGAACATATCCCCGGATATCGTCACTGCCACTCACTGGTGTGTGACAAAGTAATTTTGTATAAATCTGTCCATTTTGTAAAGATGAAAAGCGTGAACTGTTTGATGTCCGACATTGTGTATGACATGAGGTTACATCACATAACATAACACATTATCACATTCTGGTGCGAACTTTTGTCTAACGTTCTGACGTTTTGATGTCCATAACTTATATGGCCAGCCCTCAAGCTAAATCACTCTGGATTTGTATAAGTGATTCAGATATCAGCTGGCCATCCCTCGATCTAATGCTCGATCTAAAGCTCTCGGGCTTAGTCTAATGTTGTATAATAATATTGTGCAGATATTCAGATATACATCATTGCAATTACTCAAATGAAACGTATTCAATTATTACTTGCCAACCCTCGGGTTTAGTATAATGTTGTATAATGGTATTGTTTGGATATTCAGATATAAATTCAAATGAAAAGTATTCAATTATTAATGACAAATCCTCGAGCTGAAGCGCTTGGGCTTATTCTTATGTTGTTCGGATATTCAGATATACGTAACAATTATTCAAATGAAAAGCATTAAATTATTAATGGCCAGTCCTCGAGCTAAAGCTCTCGGGCTTATTCGTATGTTGTTTGGATATTCAGATATACATTGCAATTATTTAAATGAAAAGTATTCAATTATTACTGAACAGTCCTCAAGCTAAGCTCTCGGGCTTATTCGTATGTTGTTCGGGTATTGAGATATAATTGCAATTATTCAAATGAAAATCATTCAATTAATAATGGCCAGCCCTCGAGTTAGAGTTCTCTGGTTTATTCTTTGTTGTTCAGATACGCAAGTATTTAATAGTTAGTGTGATTTTAATTGAAAGGGCAAAGACCATTCATCGGGCTAAGAAACTGAGATAGAAACAATAGCTAAAGCTATCGATTGATATCACATAAATTAAGTTGTGGTGTGGCAGTGAAATAAAGCCATGCTATATTTATCGTATTACACTACTTCCAGTGTAATGAATATGCAAATCAAGGCCGATTCATCGTTCAGTCTATTCCGCAATCTCTACCCAGAGTACACTCGTTCCTCATTTGACTCTGTCAACGTCAAAGGAAGTAGGGCGATCGGTTAGGTCACTGTGATTATTCAAAAAAGTTACGACAATGTTTATAATAAATCCTTTTGCGTGATCTGCAAAGATAAAATATAAATGTACATTAAATAATTATTAATAGTTATTTTTTTTAGTAATTTTCTGCTATCGAGCTTCGGTTTGAAATGTTTACATATGCGTATCTATTGAGAAGAACTAAGTACATATTACTTTTGTAGTAAAATAGTCCTGATTAAAACTAAATTGTTTTCATGCATTATTTCAAATCTTGCAACATCTAATCTGCAGATATTCTGAAAATTATATTTACACAAGAAATAAATAAGTTTCAGGCAAACATATTCCAATTTAACAAGTTTTACCAAAATCTTGTAATTTAATAGTTAGCAGAGATATATGTGAGTGCAAGGAACGATAACTCTGCATGAAAATTGTCTTTTCCGTTAAGCTTTTTGTGCATGGGAATGGCCTCGTCAATTTTCGTATTAAACCATTTTAAATACTGGATTACTGAAAATAGACGAAGGTGTTACGTTTACGGTGTCGTACATGGAGGTTAAAGACTGAGGAATCATACAAACATACAATGTCATCAAACGACGACTTTATATATAGGTAGCAACAGTAATAAATGTTGATTAAGGCCCGTATAAAATAATTGCTGGATTCTCATCTTATTTATAATTGTAAAATGTGGGACGGAGGGTGCAATTTTATGTTTTATTTATAAATGTCCAAGGCAATAACATTTTATAGGGAGGTCTAAAAATATTGGGAGGGATGAGAATCGTGCAATTTTTTTATTGCGACCTTATCAGGCTTTTGTGAATAATAAAATCTCACAATCATGCCGATAGTATTAATACTGAATTTATTAAAACTCATTGGATAAAATTCATATGAGCATAGCCTCGCTTCATATAATTCGACCTCGCATCATATACTTTTATCCAACTCATTTAATAAATTCAATATTGAATAGGAACTCATGTAAGATCCTCTTTAAATAAAATGTATAATATAGTAAAGCAACACATGGCAGAGATGAAGATAAAATGTAATCAAAACATGTTTTCCTCATTCTTATATATGTTTATTTTCTATTGCAACTTATATGATGAAGTTTATTATTCAGTAGCATCACACATCAATACGATTTTCAACATATCTGTGCAGATGAATGTGTTACTTTTTACAACAACAAGTAACATTAATGAACATAACAAGTACAGTTTATGTAACACTAAGATACAGTGTTAAACGTCAACATGTACGCACAATTGATAACACTACTGTTTCGAAACAACAATTTTCTATTATTACTGGCCTGCCCCAACAGAAGTTAGTGTGATGCAGCTTATGAAAGCCAGCCCTCGAAGCTAATTAAATTAATACACTGAGATCAAAACAATAGCTATTAAAAGCTCCCACCTGATTTAATGTTGCTTGAAAATATAAAATTATATATAAAATGTATCATATATTACAGCAACAAATGTTGGAGTTGAAGATACAATTTTGACCAAAACATGTTTGCCTCATTTTATGTATGTTTATTATCTATTAAAATAAATAATATATATGATGAATTTAATTTTTCGATAGCATAACCCATCAATAAGATGTTTCAACCTATCTTGTCAGATGAATGTATTATTTATTAACGTCGGGTAAAAATGAACATAACAAGTTCAGTATATACAAGTGTATAACAGTTGATACCCTATGTTCAAGTTCAACACACAACACTACTGTTTCAAAACTACAGTTATTGGGCAATTGAATGTGCACTCACTCAATAACGAATTCGGGTTTAACCTCTGACCTATGACATGGACTTCTAACCTGTGACATGGACATTTCCACCAGGCTTTGAAATCTTATTTTCAATTATAATAGGATCGTTTCTGATCTTGAGATCGAGACATCTATTCCTACTGATTGAGATTGTCATAATTCTAAATTTTTTACGAACCTGTCGGTCACATTCTTACTGGAAATCTTGATGTAATTGAGGATAAGAGGATTCGGCATTTAATTGCCAAAGTATCGCCTTCCATCTGATATTGAATTTAATGCCTGTTGCAATGAAATTGCGGGTTCTTTAACGGATTTCTGTACAAAGTGGTGTAAGCGAGAAAAAGCAGATAAACATGCACTTACTGCTTGGTTGAAAACTATTTCAGAAATTGTTGAATTACGAATTTTACTTTACGAAACTAATCTATCACTGCTTCCACGGCCTTCCACTTACAATTTACGACAACTTAAGAAGGGTATTCAGAATTTATATACTAAATTTGCTCTAGTTCCAGCAGACAAAGCTTCCAACAATACAATTATTGTCTGACGTCTACATTATATCAATACTTTGAATGCTGAGCTAGCGAGCGCTTCTGCTTATCTAACTACACCTCTGCTGGAGACGGACATTGTTTCCCAGCATGTGACCTTTATGGAGACTATAAAGCTTTCTGTAATTAGTAAGCAGACGAAGCTCCCTACACTGTACTGGATAC
Organism: Cyrtodaria siliqua; assembly: GCA_037043455.1. Taxonomy (NCBI): domain Eukaryota; kingdom Metazoa; phylum Mollusca; class Bivalvia; order Adapedonta; family Hiatellidae; genus Cyrtodaria; species Cyrtodaria siliqua. Next base: position 86,138 of record JAWPHD010005481.1, on the reverse strand, counting down.
CCAAACTTCACACAATTCCTTACAAAGCACGTTTTATCGCTAATTCCAGTTCATGTACCACGACCAATATATCAAAACTATTGACTTTCCGCGAGTAAAGAACATATTGTAAAATATTGCGGAAAGGCCTTCGCTCAGGAATCAATCTGTTTGGTCTATCAGCAACTCTGGAGAAGTTCTTGACAAACTATGGTGTAAGCATTTTCATGCCTCTTCTCTAAGCACCTACGAATTCTCTACACTGTATACTACACTACCACATAATTTTATCAAGGAAAAATTGCTTCAGCTTATTCAGAAGACATTTGCTAGAGAAGGTACAACTTTTCTAGCTTGTAATAATGTCAGGGTTTTCTTTACTAACGCCCCCATTGATAAGTATAATATGTGGACTTGAACTGATGTTTGTAGAGCCTTATCTTTTCTTCTGGATAACATCTTTATAAGATACGGTAAAACTATTTACCGCCAGGTTGTTGGTATTCCTATGGGTACTAACTGTGCGCCACTTGTTGCAGATTTGTTTTTCACTGCTATGGAAGAGATTTTATGTTGAGTTTGTCACCTGCTCGCCAGGGTGAAATTGTTGATGCCTTTAATAATACTTCTCGGTATCTTGATGGCATACTCAATTATGATAATCCGTTCTTTGCTCATTTGGTTACTAACATTTATCCACCAGAGCTCACGTTGAATAAAGCCAACAGTGTGGATACAGTAGCAGCATTTCTCGATCTTAATCTCTCGATTTCAAATGATTGTATTCATACCAAAATCTATGATTATAAGAGAAATGATTTCAATTTTAATATCGTTAACTATCCACACCTGGATGGAGATGCACCTCATGCTACCTCATATGGGGTGTATATCTTTCAGCTCGTTCGATTTGCTAGAGCGTGTTATGATGTTATAGACTTCATTGATCGAAATCAAGTTATTAAAGTAAACTTCTTCAGCAGGGTTTTCGTTATCACAAACTACGTAGATCTTTCTCTAAATTCTACCGCCGCAACGAGGGCCTGCTGGAAAAGTACAACACCAACCTTAAAACACTTCTGCGACTAGGCATATCACTACCCACATTTTATGGAGATGTGGTCTATAAACTTCGAAAGTTAAAGGGGTCTGACGGGTTTCCAGACCTCTTTACAAATCTAATCAGGAAGTTCGTCAGAAAGGGATATAACCATTTGGTTTTACAGCGCACTGCATGTTTAGTGATTGACCCCTCTACAGTCAGTCATTAGGCTTCACTTTTCACTTGTGCGATGACTAGACTACCTCTTGGGACTCTATGATTGTACCTACTGAAACGCAACTAAGGGAGTTGGGTGCATGAGCTTTCGTCCCTCGAGTTTTCTGGTCGTACCCTAGATTGGTTTTCTCTTTAGCTGCAACTATTATGGTTGTTCAGTACGATTCTGGATACATCCTGAGATGTTTATTATTTTGTATGTGTATCTTTAGTTAGTTTCTCTGGATGTGGACTTTATTGTTAGAGAATTCCTTTTGATGGGATGTAGTTTTGTTTACACTGTCTTGTCTTATTGGGCGTTGAATACAGGATAATAGCGAGGTTTGTGCGCATATAAAATCGATTCAAACTAACCAGTAGGCCTTATTGCCTACTGACCGTTCCAAGTCGGTAACCCTGTATTCACCACCCTTTCTGTTGTTTTTTTGTCTCTTTCATTGTAGTTACAAGTCCTTGTTTGCAGTACAGTGCGGACCTACGATGCCATTGCGTTCGGACGATGTGGTTTCTATAGGACCCTATATCTCATTTGGATCAATGGCAGGTTAATCTCTGACCTGCGACCTCTGAACCTCTGAACCTCTGACCTGTGACATGGACCTCTGACCTGTGACATGGACATTGCCACCAGGCTTTGGATCAATGGCAGGTTAATCTTGATTGGGAAGTTCTTCAAATTGATTGATTGTTTTCAAAGCATCCTCTATCTCTTGGGAGTGTGCAAATAACTCGGAGTCATCACCATCATCCTCAATATCCATACCTGTGGCCCATTCTTGTGAATTTACAATGTTTGAGTCAACCTGTCTGTGAAGCAGAGCACTGCTGGCATCTCCGCTGCCTTTGTGACGGTGTGGATTGACCTTGACATTGATTGCTGCCTTTTAAGATATACAGTATGGTAGCTATTTAAAGATAAAGATAATTGTGTGTGTCGAGAATTTTGGGCCACCTCTGTTGGATGAAATCCAGAGTCTAACAAATTCACTCATTCTTTTTGCAATGTTTCCTAATGCGTTTTTGCCCATTGGTGAATTAAAAAACCATGATTGCTCGTTTTTGGTGTCCTTTCCATAATTGGAATTTATTCCGCAGTAAAGCCTTGAGTCGTGGGTTTTCAACTTCTCTGGCCTCTTCTCTGCATACAATTTTTACATTTTCACAGGGCAGTACTGATCACCTAAAAAGTAAGGAGTTATATTTAGACTGGTTGTTTACATGACGTTTTCTTTGTTACATTATGTCAGATATGTCACACGACTGTAACACTTTTGTTCGCTTTAAAAATAATACGACGCCTAAACCAAATGTAACGTTACATGCATTGAATAACGAATGATATCAAATAATGATAAAATTAATAGTAAGATCTTTCTGAACATATCGTATCAAATATTATGCATAAAGTTGGTGCTAGAGGCTTTAATGTGTACAAATGCAGAGATTCAGCTTTAATTTACATATTTAATACACTAGTGTAATTAATACGATAAATAGGTCGAGACTTTAATATACTCCCGAAACCCATGTTATATGGTAAATTTCATTTAGGTATGAAAGCACCAATTATTTTCCCCATAGACACCAATGTTAAAGTGTCACATATTAATGATTTGCTGCAATTTCAACTCAAGTATGGATAATGCAGCAGTGTAATGTTCATATAGAAAACTATTTTTCCACTTGAAAAATCACCAGAAAACGTGGGGTCACAAGACATGTAAGAAAGTTCTTGTTTGTTTACTAAACAGGTCAAGGGTACAGCTGTTTTTATTGATCGACTGTTTTCATTGCTCACAAAGTGTAAGCATAGAGTCGAAATTTCGAAAATGTTCATCAGTGATCCAGTAAAACCTATTAATACGCTTCTTATACATATAACCACAAAATCGAATAGAAATGGGCAGTTTTCCCCTACTTATAATGCCCATTTTCATCGAAAAAGGAGGGATTACTTTTTATTATAGGAACTACATTCGACTACACCTCGGAGGTTTACATGTAATTGGTGTTGGTAAACCTATAAGAGGAGAAAACATGTTCAGATGTTTCTTAAATGAGGACTTTTTGTTGTCAGTTTCATTACAAGCTTATAAACACTTACTTCATGCAAATCGAATGATTATTTGCAGAGATATGGTCTTGTGAATACCAAGGACAATAGTCTGAAATCGACAAAAGTCAGAGATATTTTTTTTAATTTTACACTATCTGAATTGTCATACCAAACGGCATTTCTTGTCCATACACCATATTAAATAGATCAAATGTTTAGAACATTCAATGGACATAAATAAAATATGCATTTTAGGTACAATTAGGACGATGAAAAGGCCAATTTATGTCGATTTTCATGCCAAAATTGATTTTTCAGTCAAATTCTTCAAAATTGGTGGTACCATACCTGATTATAGTAGCGAATACGAGCTTAATAATGCCAAAAATACCGCTAAAATCAGAATTGATACTAGCTGAACGCTACCAAGTCGAGTTTGAATGATAAGGAATAATATTTTATCTTTTACACAAATCTTCATTTTTCACAGTATCCTATTTTAGGGGGGTAGGGGAAAGATTTAGTGGTTTCATGCCTACCAAACCTGTTGTCATGCAAATTTAATTCATAAAAACATGTTGCAAACATGCAACCCTACATGTTGATACCAAAAAGACATAGTTCAACTGCAAACACTTCACCAATACGTCATTTTAAACAAGAAAAAAAAATGAAACTCAAAATTACGGCTTTTATAGACAAAATTGGACTAAAAACGCTCAAAACCTATGTAATAAACTATGGAAAACCTATTTCTGAGCTTATTTTACCAATTGTTATCGGAAAAGTGTCTCTAGGTACGAATCTGAGAGAGTCCTAATTACTGCACGCATCTCTTATAGGTATGAAAGCACCAATTATTTTCCCCATAGACACCAATGTTAAAGTGTCACATATTAATGATTTGCTGCAAATTCAACTCAAGTATGGATAATGCAGCAGTGTAATGTTCATATAGAAAACTATTTTTCCACTTGAAAAATCACCAGAAAACGTGGGGTCACAAGACATGTAAGAAAGTTCTTGTTTGTTTACTAAACAGGTCAAGGGTACAGCTGTTTTTATTGATCGACTGTTTTCATTGCTCACAAAGTGTAAGCATAGAGTCGAAATTTCGAAAATGTTCATCAGTGATCCAGTAAAACCTATTAATACGCTTCTTATACATATAACCACAAAATCGAATAGAAATGGGCAGTTTTCCCCTACTTATAATGCCCATTTCCATCGAAAAAGGAGGGATTACTTTTTATTATAGGAACTACATTCGACTACACCTCGGAGGTTTACATGTAATTGGTGTTGGTAAACCTTTAGGGGTGAAATCAATTTTAACTGGGATCCAGCATCCTTATAAGTGTCGTCTAGTGTAGTGGCTGTTATGATTGAAATTTAAGTTGTTTATATTATCACGTACAACTCTAATATACATTTTAGCTTGTCAGAATAGCATGCAAAACCTTTTTTTTTAAATCACTTTTTTTCCTCGGGCCATTATCGTCCTTCGGGGCCATTATCATCCTCCAGGGCTATTAATCACTGTACGGCACAGCTTAGCCATATATTAACCTGTAATTATTGAAATTGGTCAAGTACTTAACTATGAAATAAAATATGATCAGTTGCAAATAACTATTTACATTGAGCAGATGACTTTTAAAAAAATGTAATTGTCCTGCATAAAATGCAATGGTTTGTCACAATTTGGCACATGGTGTTGCTTATAGATTAGTTACCAGGTATTTGAATATGCCTGTCATGTAGGAAAAATGGGGTTATTTAGTTTAGTTTAAATGCTTATTTAGATCATTGATTATCGTTAAATTAGCACTCAACGCTCAAAGCAAATATACATCGATAGTATACATCGATATTATAAGGCCTAAACAATTGTCTTCCTGTTTTCCTACCGACCCTAATTTTTACCCCCTACCCTGAAGTTTTCATAGTTAAATTTGAACAAGCAAGTTCTAAAAGTCAAGATTCCAGTCCTATATACTCTGTATACAAAATATTTATAAAGTAAAAACAAAATCCCTACCTACTTACTCCTACTTTGTGTAAAGCATGAAATAGAAAACAATTGTTTGTTTAGGCCTAAATAGAAATTTGAAAATTTGTCAAATAACAAAATTCATTTCAAAACTTGACATTCAAAAAACAAATGCATCAATATAATTGAAAAAAATAAATAAAAACAAATACCCATTAAGGATAGAAATGCAATGCACGACCAATACAATTGCAAATTTTCATTTCTTCTATTTAACTTAACAGTATGTTCTATAGGTCTAGTATAAGTCACGGGACACAAAACACTCATACACAAACCCATTTGATTTTGTAATTATTGAGTGTGATTCGAACCATAATAAAAGGAGAAGAACATACCATGTTTATGATCAATGAAAAAACACATCATGCCCCTTTTCAGATTCGAACCCGGGTTACTTTGACAGAAGTCTGACGCGCTAACCAACTGTCCTCCGCTGTAACTAAAAAATCCGATTTATAGTCTATACTTGCTTCCCTTGTGCTATTTATAGAACTTTTTACCAAGGCTATGTAAACAAAGTGATGAATATCAGTGGCAGTAAACAAAGTGATGAATGTCAGTGGCAGTATACAACGTGCTGAATATCAGTGGCAACGAAGACACGTGCACATTATCATATCCAAGGATGACCTTTATGTACATTTGGGTGATCTAACTTCTTATGATGGACATTTCCATTCACTTCGAGCTGCACTTGGAAATGTAGCGAACTTGTTCTACTTCATAAAGAACAATGTTAATGATCGTGGTGGTGGTGTTCTAAGGTTTAGAGTCCCTCTATCATATGAGCCCCGGGAAGAATCCCCCGTGACTCGGCATTATGTTTGGACTTTTTCTAGTTGAGATGCGTCGTGGTATCTGTGTGTTGTGGTGTCTGCGTCGTTTCTCTTGTAGATGTGTTGATGATGTGTCGCTCTCGCTCTATGTTGTTGTCGCTGTGGCGGTGAAGTTCTGTCTGGAGTGCCGCTGGATCCTACAACCGCTAGGTGATGTTCCCTACATCTGCTATGTGCCGGTGTGTCCTACATCCGCTACTGAGTGGACAATTTCGGGTGGTCTTCCTCGCACCCCCGGCCTAGCGACAGCCTGCAGGTGACAAAATACAACCAAGCAAGGCTGCCTCCTGACCTCTCCGCTGAGTGCACAATACAGAGTTCCCATGGTGTCTGCCAGGTTTACACGATCTGAGAACGCCATATTATGCACCCCTGATGGGTACGGAGAGGCCCGCCGTGGTCTTCTACAGCTGTTCTTCTCTTCTCAGTTCGTCTGTCTACTGGATGCCGCCCCTCCTCTGGTCGCCGCTGGTGGTCCCTGCGTCGATGGTCTTCTCTGAAAGTGGGAGTAGTGTAAATACGTCCGCTCCCATCGAGTGTCGAAGTCGTTGACATATCGTGATATTTGTATAAATTTAGTATAACTTCAAAACTGGTTTCTTTATATTGATATATTCAGTATGTTTATATAGCTATTAGTTGAATTATTTATATATAATAAAGGAGCTAAGAATACAATTAAAGTCACCAACAAGGGAATGTATGTTTATATAAAAAAGATAATTACGTCCCTTTATGTCCAATTATGTCGTAACTCGACGTCTTATTTTCGACATCGCATCGCATAGTCTAACGTTGGCCCAATGTTGTTTCTACGTTAGTCCAACGTTTGTAGACAACGTTAGGGCTACTGGAAAAATTACGGTTGGCCAACGTCACTGTACAACGTTAACCCCAACGCAGATGTACAACGTTAGTCCAACGTCAAAACGATGGCCCAACGTTAGCACAACGATGTCTTAAATTTGGTCCAACGTTGGCCAACGATGTCCCAATTGTGAAAATGTAAAAATTGTAGGCAACCGTCGTGACATCGTTAGGGATGCTTGACAATACTATGTTGGGCCAACGTTGTTGTACACACAACGTTAGCCCAACGTTAAAACAGACGTTGGACCAACGTTGGTACGACGTTAACATGTTTCGTCGTTTTTTACAGCTTTTCCAACTTTGTATAGACGTCGTTCAAACGTTTGTGTGAGACCGCAATCTTACGCCGTACTTCACTGTTTGCCAAAATTGTATCGACGTTGCAACAACGTCTAATGTCCGACCGCAACGTTACGCCTTATTGCCAACGCCGATTCAACGTCAGCATGCTTTGTCCTCGATGGATCAGTCCTCGCCGTCTGCCCGAGGCCAGTTCTCTAGCTTCTTCATGTCGCTCTTTGTTGTTTTAGTAGTAGTAGTAGTAGTAGTAGTAGGAGTAGTAGTAGTAGTAGGAGGAGTAGTAGTAGTAGTAGCAGTAGTAGGAGTAGTAGCGGTAGTAGTAGCGGTAGTAGTAGCGATAGTAGTAGTAGTAGTAGTAGTAGCGGTAGTAGTAGCGGTAGTAGTAGCGGTAGTAGTAGCAGTAGTAGGAGGAGTAGTAGTAGTAGTAGCAGTAGTAGTAGTAGTAGCGGTAGTAGTAGGAGTAGTAGTAGTAGTAGGAGGAGTAGTAGTAGTAGTAGCAGTAGTAGGAGTAGTAGCGGTAGTAGTAGCGGTAGTAGTAGCGATAGTAGTAGTAGTAGTAGTAGTAGCGGTAGTAGTAGCGGTAGTAGTAGCGGTAGTAGTAGCAGTAGTAGGAGGAGTAGTAGTAGTAGTAGCAGTAGTAGTAGTAGTAGCTGTAGTAGTAGTAGTAGTAGTAGTAGGAGGAGGAGTAGTAGTAGTAATAGCAGTAGTAGGAGTAGTAGCGGTAGTTGTAGTGGTAGTAGGAGGAGGAGGAGGAGGAGTAGCGGTAGTAGTAGGAGGAGGAGGAGGAGTAGCGGTAGTAGTAGTAGGAGTAGGAGTAGTAGCGGTAGTAATAGCAGTAGTAGGAGGAGTAGTAGTGGTAGTAGTAGCAGTAGTAGGAGTAGTAGCGGTAGTAGTAGCGGTAGTAGTAGTAGTAGCGGTAGTAGTAGCGGTAGTAGTAGTAGCGGTAGTAATAATACTAATAGTAGTAGCGGTAGTAATAGTAGTAATAGTAGTAGTAGTAGTAGTAGTAGGTAATAGCGGTAGTAGTTGTAGTAGTAGTAGTTGTTGTTGTAGTAGTAGTCTTACGCCTTATTGCCAACGCCGATTCAACGTCAGCATGCTTTGTCCTCGATGGATCAGTCCTCGCCGTCTGCCCGAGGCCAGTTCTCTAGCTTCTTCATGTCGCTCTTTGTTGTTTTAGTAGTAGTAGTAGTAGTAGTAGTAGGAGTAGTAGTAGTAGTAGGAGGAGTAGTCGTAGTAGTAGCAGTAGTAGGAGTAGTAGCGGTAGTAGTAGCGGTAGTAGTAGCGGTAGTAGTAGTAGTAGTAGTAGTAGTAGTAGCGGTAGTAGTAGCGGTAGTAGTAGCGGTAGTAGTAGCGGTAGTAGTAGTAGTAGTAGTAGTAGTAGCGGTAGTAGTAGCGGTAGTAGTAGCGGTAGTAGTAGCAGTAGTAGGAGGAGTAGTAGTAGTAGTAGCAGTAGAAGGAGTAGTAGCGGTAGTAGTAGTAGTAGTAGGAGGAGTAGTAGTAGTAATAGCAGTAGTAGGAGTAGTAGCGGTAGTAGTAGTAGTAGTAGGAGTAGGAGGAGGAGGAGTAGCGGTAGTAGTAGGAGGAGGAGGAGGAGTAGCGGTAGTAGTAGTAGGAGTAGGAGTAGTAGCGGTAGTAATAGCAGTAGTAGGAGGAGTAGTAGTGGTAGTAGTAGCAGTAGTAGGAGTAGTAGCGGTAGTAGTAGCGGTAGTAGTAGTAGTAGTAATAGTAGCGGTAGTAATAATAGTAATAGTAGTAGCGGTAGTAATAGTAGTAATAGTAGTAGTAGTAGTAATAGCGGTAGTAGTTGTAGTAGTAGTAGTTGTTGTTGTAGTAGTAGTCTTACGCCTTATTGCCAACGCCGATTCAACGTCAGCATGCTTTGTCCTCGATGGATCAGTCCTCGCCGTCTGCCCGAGGCCAGTTCTCTAGCTTCTTCATGTCGCTCTTTGTTGTTTTAGTAGTAGTAGTAGTAGTAGTAGGAGGAGTAGTAGTAGTAGTAGGAGGAGTAGTAGTAGTAGTAGCAGTAGTAGGAGTAGTAGCGGTAGTAGTAGCGGTAGTAGTAGTAGTAGTAGTAGTAGCGGTAGTAGTAGCGGTAGTAGTAGCGGTAGTAGTAGCAGTAGTAGGAGGAGTAGTAGTAGTAGTAGCAGTAGAAGGAGTAGTAGCGGTAGTAGTAGTAGTAGTAGGAGGAGTAGTAGTAGTAATAGCATTAGTAGGAGTAGTAGCGGTAGTAGTAGTAGTAGTAGGAGGAGGAGGAGGAGGAGGAGTAGCGGTAGTAGTAGGAGGAGGAGGAGGAGTAGCGGTAGTAGTAGTAGTAGTAGGAGTAGGAGTAGTAGCGGTAGTAATAGCAGTAGTAGGAGGAGTAGTAGTGGTAGTAGTAGCAGTAGTAGTAGTAGTAGCGGTAGTAGTAGCGGTAGTAGTGGCGGTAGTAGTAGCGGTAGTAGTAGTAGTAGTAGTAGTAGTAGCGGTAGTAATAGTAGTAATAGTAGTAGCGGTAGTAATAGTAGTAATAGTAGTAGTAGTAGTAGTAGTAGTAATAGCGGTAGTAGTTGTAGTAGTAGTAGTTGTTGTTGTAGTAGTAGTAGTAGTAGAAGTATCGATAGTAGTAGCGATAGTTGTAATAGTAATGGTAGTAGTAGTAGTAGCTGTAGTATAGGTATTATTATTATTATTAGTAGTAGTAGTAGTAATATTAGTAATAGTAGTAGTGGTATAATAAGTAGTAGTAGTAGTAGAAGTAGTAGTAGTAGTAGTATTAGCGGTAGTAGTAGCAGTAATAGTAGTAGAAGTAGTAGTAGTAGTAGTAGTAATAGTAGTAGCGGTAGTAGTAGCGGTAGTAGTAGTAGTAGAAATAGTTGTAGTAGTAGAAGTAGTAGTAGTAGCAGCGATATTGATTAAAGTAATAATAGCTGTTGCATTACTAGTAGTAGTAATAGCAGCAGTTGCAGAAGATTTGTTTGAGATGATAGTAATATTTGCAGGAGCTTTAGAAACAGTAACAACAGGAACATGATCAATTGTAGAAGCATTAGCACGCAATACAAAGTTAAAATTAATAGTAGCAGTAGTAGTAGTTGTAGTAGTAATAGTAGTAGTAGTAGCATGGTAGCAGTGGTAGCAGTGATTGCAGTGGTAGCAATGGAAGCAAATGGAGCAGCAGTAGTATCAGCAGTAGCAGCTGCAGAAGCAGTAGCAGCAGCAGTTGTTAATGCAATATTGGTATGCGGCAATGAGTACAGAAACAGAGACAATATTAGCTGCGACAGCATAAACATAGCACTAGCTGGGATATTAGCAAACAGATGCAATCAGGTATAGTTTCACTAAAAGATTCTGTGATGGTTTATTTTTTCCAACTTAATTTGAGTGAATAGTTAGTAAATTATGTATTTTTTTAGAAACCTCATCCTGCATCGACATTTTTAAAGTAATGCAATGAACACATTTTAAAAACGAAATTGTACGCTTCATCAATTGAACATAATTGTCTACAAATAGTTTCGATCATATTATATAAACATAACACACTGCAATCATGATCAAATATCAGCAGAGCTTATGCCGTGGAGTGGTGTCCGATATCCATATGTCTGTCAGTAAATATTTGTGGCGACTGCTCCTCTAAAACTACTAAATGGATTGTATAACACTTTATAGAAATATAAAGCACTAGCTTGTGGCAACTATTTCTCAAAAACCATAAGTAACAATGGTATCTACGAACCCCCTACCTGCGGGAGAGAGCGACACCCCCCCCCCCCCCCCCCCGCAGGTAGAGGGTTCGTAGGGCCTCCCCCGATAACATTTTAAAATAAACGATTGAAATAGTGTCTCCTGGAGAGTTTTGGCAGTTAAAGTTCGTGCTGAACAGATGTCTCGTTACAATGGATTACAAAGATCTACCTAAAACGGATTTTTACTTTACACTTTGGTAAAAAATCAATTAAATGACTTTGAATTGATTTTTTTATTGTCAAAATGTTCGTATGCAGCTGCGTATCTGCGTATAGGCAGCTAGGCGCCGCCTGTTTAGAGCATTTTGGCAGTTAAAGTTCTTGCTGAACAGATATCTCGTTACAATGGATTACATACCTACAACTTATACATTTCTATTTGGGATTTTTACTTTATATTTTTGTAACAAATCATTAAAATTGTTTTTAAATGCATTATTTATTTAGTTGTATTGTCAACATTTTTGTAAGTACGCAGCTGCGTATCTGCGTATAGGCAGCTACGCGTCTGAATACATCCAGATCGCCTCCAGTCCTTTTGAAAGCAACGATTAACTTTATTAGCGATATAAATTAATAAATGGTGTTTTATTTTCAATAGTGCACGAAAGATGGATATGTATGTGTTTTTCAAGAATCTTAAACTAATTTCGTTGCATGTTGCGATGCTATCTGCATTTTTTTTTTATTTAAAACATATAAAGATAAAACATGTGCACTTATTGTTCTTTTCTTTTAGAAATCAAACACGCACATTTTATTCAGCACACATTTTTTTCAGTTATAAAACAGAACGAAACGTGTCTTTGTCTTTACAGTATGGAACGTTTAAAGGACCTAAAATTAAGAATGAATTACTTTCACTAAACAGTCCATTTAATAAGCTAGGATTTTCACTGATTTTCTCAGCTTCACAGCAGGATATCATTTACGAAAGCAATACATCCCTGATAAGCAAAGTATAGATGGCCGTCTACATGCTAATTAGAGTATCTGGTGTCTGTTCTGTTCAGTTTAGTATGGTTTGACTTGACATTAAGTTATCCAGACGTACTATGCGTGAATTGCTAAACTCAAACTTTCTGTAAAAGTATATACTGTTAAATTCAATGTGTGTAACTCATATTGCCGCGTAGCCTGTAAAATGGAATTTGTTTACACAAGACAGTTACCGGTACTGTCTAGCATTTCAAGGTTTGTGAGTTTTATCCAGTTTTCACGCATCTGACACTCTACTGTAAAAATGGCATTACATTCTGATAACAACGTTATACCACAAGGCTTAATCATAAACGAGACTCGCTCTGACCAGCAGGACATTCTGACAGGTGTTGTTTGTTATCCAATTTAATGATTTACTCCTGAGCTGTGTAAATACAAAGGAAATGTAAGTAACCATGCTACAAACAATTGTTTTCAGTTTCAGTTTTATTTGCAAATTCTCAGTTTGTATACAAACAAAAGCACGAGATCAAAATACATGTACAAAGTCATATTTAGAAATCACATATATACATGGCGCCTGTAATAATAAAAAAATCTTCCTTTTTTTCCCAGCATATTTTCATATTATAAAACATAGAGGACAACACACTCTCACTATAGTAGTATTGTAAGTAAATAATAATATGAAATTAAATATTGAATAATATTAAATTAAATTGAATAATCGTATAATTTATCGATAATATAGGCATTTTTTAAAAACAATCGTTGTAATGTTACTGATTGAATGAAATTATTGTAACTATTTTGAGTAGATAATAAATTGTATGTTAACTTCCAGATATCACTAGTATTCGAATTATTGATATCACCTTTAAGCTTATAATATGAATGAGTGACACTGCTCATTTGTATATATATATATATATATAGGGAGAGAATTTGATATTTCTCCCCATATATATATATATATATATATATATATATATATATATATATGATATTACAACCTGTTTTAAACAGTATTCAAAACCAGAGCTATCTTGGTGATTGATATCACTTATACATGTGAGTGATGTAACTGATCAGTACAGATATCACTCAATCACTTTGAATGAATGATAGTACCTACTCAAATGGTGCGATATCAAAATGACTTACTCAGTGATATCACCGACTAAGCTCAAATGATTGATATCACCTATTCAAATAGTGTGATATTTCCAATTCTGATCGAATGAGTGATATCACTCATTATTGAATCACTCATTATTAAATTAGTGATATCACTCATTGAGATAGGTGCTATCATGGAACAGTATAACAAAGCAATACTACGACCTATAAACCAATGAATAGTTTGTAAAGACAAACAACTCAATGAAGTATCACGTAGAAATCGAGTTCACTATCAAAATAGGTTAATCATGTGAAAACTAATAATATGAACTAATATTACAGCATTACAAAATCCCAAGTTATTGGGTGTAAAGTAACATACTCATCCCCCATTTCCCAGTCAGATTAATTTAGGGGTACTTGACGTATAATTATGAATTCAATGTTTGAAAATTTCAAACTGCATTTGCTTCGATTAATTGAGAAACAGATTGAAGTGCTTATGATGCTTGATTGCGTTTCTATTTTTTTTTATAACTACATCTCTCTGGTCGGCTGATATGTGTCGTGTTTGGCCGTTTCCAAAGGTCCACTCTCATACTCTTATAAATATGTTGTCAAAAGTACAAAGGCGTTATTTAAAACACGGTTTACAATTCTTGTGTCTGCATATAATATAATATATATATATATATATGTGTTTGTCTGTCTGTCTGTACAGACGTCTGTCTGTCGGTCGGTCGGTCGGTCGGTCGGGCGGTCGCCCGAACGCCCGCCCGCCAACCCGCCCACACATTCGCCCGCCCGCCAAAACCGCCCGCCCGCCCGCCCGCCCGCCCGCCTGCCTATTTGTTTTTTGTGAATTTCATACAATGAATTTAGGGTTAGGCAACGTTTGTTTTAACCTACCATTTTTGCACCTACATGGAAACACCCTTACACAACGACATAAACTATTATGCATTTGCAAGAAATTGCACGACGTGTATGTTAATCCACCGTAAAATGAGCATATTATCCGGCCAATCACCACCAGTGTGTGGTTTATAGTTCCCAAGAGTATTTGATAAACAATATGAAAGGTTCAGTTTGGAAGTTTTAATACTGAAAGCAAGACAGATACGAATTAATACTTTAAAGTTTTATTACAATTTTCTAGAAATTTTAAGTTACGTGTTTAGCTCGACTATTCGAAGAATGTAATCACCCCGGCGTCGGCGTCGGCGTCCCACATCAAGGTTTGCGTGTAATCTGTGCACGTGTTTACAAGTCTATGTCTCTTACATTTCTTATCCTACACAACCAAATTATGCCATGGGCTTCCTTATAGCATTATCTTTGCAAAGAGGGCCTCGAGGTAGATTAGTATATTTTACTAACTGGGCTACCCTCTTAAAATAAAGTCTTCAATTCAATTCCATTCAATTCAATTTGGTCATGAGCTTCCTTATAGCATTATCTTAAGGGCTGCTTAAGTAATTTTGGTTCATGTAGCCCCTGGGCTCCCATGGAACCCAAACTCTGACAGCCCTTAAAATGTGTCTATTTCACATAAAATTTTGCGTGTAAGCTGTGTTTACAGATCTATCTCTCTTACATTTCTTGTCCTAGCTCAGCTAAATTTGGGAATTTATTTCCTTATTGTATGTTGTAAAGAGTTGCGTAAGTAATTTTGTCTTCTGCAAATTCTGGGCTCCCATGGAACCCAAATTGTGATGGCCCATACAATGTGCAATAAAGGCAGATCAAGGTTTGTGTTAAAGCTGTTATATATATTCATAATTTTTGTTCGGATTTCTTATAGCGTTATGCATCTTATTCATACTTCACCCATATTGGGTCATGGGCTCCCTTCCCATATCCATACCTAGGGTCCTTCAAGTATTCGTCATTACAACAGGGTAGTGGCGGGATGGTATGGCGGGATGAGATTGGTATAACCTGACAAACACGACATGATTTAACCATACTCTCACATTATTATCTATCCCAGTATATCCGCATATCTCTTGTTGCCGGGGGATCCAGCTATATGTATCTCGGACTCAAAAAACTGCTATTGGTGTTGGACAGTATCGACGTCATTTTACTGTTCATAAAACAACTGTTTTTTAGTAAGAATACCGGTACGCAGTGAAATTGGTATACAGGCATTTTATGGGTGTTCTACTATTTGAATTACGTATCAATTTTAGGGATACAGTCTACAAATTATGATCTCCGCATGCGCCTAGATTGGTTCTAACTGTATTTTACTACAAGAATTAGATGTAAATTTCAGGGATACCGTCTATAAATCTGTTCTCAGCATACGAATACAGCTTGTTCCAAATCGGTATCGTCACTGATTATTGATTGATGTTAAACTTTATTAACTGAACGGCAATATTCATTTTTTTTAAAGCTCGCGGCACCCCGTTAGTTTTTCTACATTAGTTGTATTTGTTCAATAGTTAATATTAATTATAAGGATAATATAAAGGAAATATTGTTTGAATATTAAAGGGAATGTACCATGATCATTGAAAGTTTCTGTTGAAACGGATGTGGAAGCCACCATTTTGAGAGCCATGACATCACGGTTCTAAATCACCATTAATATACGTAATATTTATAAATATGATAATTTACTGATTTATAGTGGAAAAATGACAGCAACTGTATGAACTACTTAATGGCAATAATGTTTCATACGACCAGTACATTTTTTTACATTCATTTGCAGTAGTTTTCTTGTTTTAAATGATATTTATCAATATTCCATATATGGTAATATGAAATTATGACGTCATAGTTCTCTAAATGGCGGCTCCCATATCCATTTTAGAACAACGTTTAAATGGTCATATATTTCTTGTTTATTATCCGATTTTGATAATTCCTTCACATGTTTCCAGGTTTGTCAGAACTCTCAATAGCAGAGCTGTTTGGCTGTGTCGATACATTCCCTTTGATAACTGTTTGTGCGTACAGCTATATATGTCTCTCCTTTTGGTGCTGTCTGATTTTAAAATAAGCAATAACTCTTCAGTCATTAAAAAGTTGATGAATCTTTAACTGAAGCATCTTCTAAAGTATTTGAATAGTCTGCTCTACTGCTAACTATTCTCATGAACTACTGATCAGATTTCAATAATAAAAAGTCATATAACATTAAACCCTTTCTTCTAATGAAAATTTACATTTCTAAAAGCTGAGATTACCGTCACAGACGCTATATTATACAACACAGATGCCACAATTAAAAACATGTTCATTTAGTCTCATGATGACTAGTTTATCTAGTGCTCAGATCTTTCATGATACATGTATTCTGATTTTTGACACTAAAAAAACAACAAATTCTAACATCTACACGCTGTTCGTTTATTTTTATCTCATTCATTTCCCTTACTGTTTTCTTATGTAACTGTTTTGACCGGCTTGTGACTCTGTATCACTGTTTTCTTGTTTTTATTCAGCCTTATTCGACTCCTGTGCTGATTCAAGTAGACGACTTTGAATCGCTTTAGGAATCATTGTTTTATTGCATTTAAGTATAACGGAATCTTTGAATGTTTACTCGTACTTATGTCGCTCGAGGTCAGATTTGATCAACAGTATGCACTGCCAGGAGCGTTTGGTCAGAATATGAGTTTAAAATGTAGTTCGTCTAATGTCACATCTGTAGGCAAGTTACATTGTGTGATATAGTTTAATATTTACCGGTATTAGTTGTTCTGCTAAGAATATCAGCTGTGTTCATGTGGCCTGACACGTAACTGACTGAACATGTACACTCGTATTTGGTTGCAATCTCAGCACCCCGATGTGTATCCTAGCCGGAGCTTCGTGAGCGATTATAAATATTTGTATTTGAAACTTTTCATACTGTAGATATTTGTCTCTCTACAGACGTCAATGTCCTGCTAGCGTATGTGGACGTGCAGACGAGATAATTTGCATAACAATCCTAAACTATTGATGTTGAATGCATACTTTTAAACACAATTCATCAATGATATCCAATATACGAACAAATGCCTCCATTTAAATTATCAAATCTAAAACTTTGCATTTCAGAACGCGATAGAACCCTTACAAATAAAACAATCATGACCAAATTCTACCAACATCATCTTAACGAATTTAGGAAAAACTATACTCAGTGAAATTTATACTTCAAATTCATGAGACCTTAACAAAATTCTGTAATTTTCTATGTATAACTTTTCTTCACTAGCTGTCCCAGCAGCTCTCTTGAACGCCTTGTCGGATTTCAACCAAACGTGATATGAATGATCAGTGCCAATCCTAGTTGCACATATCGATGTCATGTTCCAGTCGCCTGCATGTATAACTATTATTACCGCACATTTACGGATATCTTTTCTATCTTTAATTATGTCTATCTTTTTATTCATTATAGCGTCGATATAGAGTTGTTTTATATAAAACAGTTCGCATAGCATACTATGTAAGTATATAAGAAGCGCCTAATGACGAGGGTATGGGGGTGACGGGGTGGGTGAGACAAATCATATTTCTAAAAAACAACCTTTAGTACAATAGTATTTATGTTTTAATTTCGCTGACACTTCCGCTTTTTATATGGTACCTTAATAGAGTTACGTAGCATATCGTATATTTTATCGTGTTACGAAATTCGACAGAGTATGTGCTGAACAAGAAAAGACAGCATACCTTAAATGTTAATAAATATTCAAAATAAAAGTCGTAATTATGTGGATGATACATTTCCTTCCTTCAACATATCATTAGACAGCTATTGTGAAATTGCAATAAAGGTCTATGCGAAGGCTTTACATATGATATATACTTTCACATGTACAGAGTATACATCCGAACTACATAATAGTTTGTTCATATGAAACGATATAGCAAAAATAAATTGGATTAAATTAAAAACCATACTTACAGTGTGATCTCAGTCAAGTTGTTGTGATGATAACCCACAGTTTTAGAGTAGTTTGTTGGTATGGTCACCGTCATATACATACCATCTTAGGTTTGGCTCAAATTTGTGTACTATTTACATTTTAAATACTCAACCCGAGGCTAGAAGGCGAGAACGGGAGCAAGTATTTTTCACTAAAGTCCATGAATAATCTTAAAGACTGCAATATCAAAAAAAAAAAATATCAGCTTAACATAATTTTGTGAAAGACCGCCTAGGAAAGATGTGTGCAACCTCATGACATCACGTTTCTAAATCATCAAAGTATGTTATGTTGAACATCAATAGTAAACCGACAATTTTGATCGTAAGGTAATTTCTTAAATTCTTGATTTGATTTACAATTCAAAAATGAACGCGATTTCATTACATGTTCTTATACGTTTGATATTTCTGCACATAATGCATACAAACTTGTCTACATTGAATGCTTAGGTGCAAACATATGAACAGTTTGGAGATTTTAAAATTTGAGACTTATCGTAAGATGTTTAAAACGAGGCCCTGTTCTGTTAAAAAACAATAATTTACGATTTAAAAAAATAAATAAAAGAAATATTAACACAATTATCTTATTTTGAAAGACATAAGATTTTTAAACAAAATACCATCTTAACAGAATTTTGTTAATGTGGAAACTGTTAATTTGTTAAAAAACAACAACAACAAACCCCCCATAATCTATAAACAACATAACATAATTTTGTTAAGAAGACTGTGGATTTGCAACAAATAAAAACTTAACTTACTTTAGTTAAGGTGGAAGACGGTCAGTTTGTAAAAACAAAAATCTTAAAATGTTGTTAAGGTGGAAGACCGTCGATTTAAAAAAAAACTTACCAGCATTTTGTTAAGATGGAAGACCGTCAATTTGTAAATAAAAAACAACAACTAAAAACCGCAAAACAACTTAGCAGAATTGTGTTAAGGTGGAAGACCGTCGAATCTTAACATAATTTTGTTAAGGTGGAAGACCGTCAATTGGTAAAGAAAACAAAAACACACACACTATAAAAAACACAAAACATCTTAACAGAATTGTGTTACCGTCGATTAAAAGAAAAATCTGAACAGAATTTTGTTACGGTGAAATTGATTAGGAAGACAATAAAATTTACCTTAACAAAATTCGGTTATTTTAAAATACTATTATTAATGATTTGTAAAAAAGAAATCATAACAGAATTGTGTTAAGCTCGTCATTTTGTAAAAAAACAAAATCACACACACTCAAGAAAACAAAAAACATCTTAACAGAATTTTGTTACTGTCAATTTGTAAAAAACAAACATCTTAACAGAATTTTGTTAACGTGGAAGACTGTCAATTTGTAAAAAAAATAAACTTTGTTACGGTGAAACTGATTAGGAATAGTATGAGAGTGGACCTTTGGAAACGGCCGAACACGACATATACGAAATATTGCAGTCTCGGTTTGATTGAAAAACATATGTTATGTGTTAAAACACTATCAATAATAATTTGTAAAAAAAAAAAAAATCTTAACAGAATTTTGTTAAGGCGTCAATTTGTAAAAAAAAGAAAATACGCACACTCAAAAAAATACAAAATATCTTATCAGCATTTTATTACCGTCGATTAAAAAAAAATCTTAACAGAATTTTGTTAATTTTGTTTTGTTAATGTGGAAAGAAATATAAAAAGATCGGACAGGGAAAGTAGCATTCAAGGAGGACAGTAAACCACAAAACACAGAAACAAACAGACAAACAAGAAGGAAAAAGCAATAATAAATGCAAACGACATCACAAACACAAAAAGGGTTGACAATAGGGCTACCGCCTTGGAACGGTCAGTGGCAAAGTAGGCCACTGGGGGTTTAAACCGGTTCTAGGGTGCACCAAACCTCACACTTACCCTACTGTCATCCCATTAAAACAGGGCAGTGTAAATAAAGAAATCCCCGCCATGATCTAATCTCTAACCAACAAGGCAGCATCAATAGGCAATATAAGTAAAACACAAATATGCTCGTGTAAATATAATACAAAAAAACAATAGCCTAGAAAGCCACAATGAAGGTACTCAATGACTTTGCAGAAGCCAGAGCAGTAAGAGAATAAACCATTAAGGGCACGACAAGAAAGATCATGGACCAACATCAAACGCCACCGTCCCAATGGGCTTTAGGTAGGCGTCGTCACAGGGTCCACAGCCTGTCCGGTCATCGTACAATTAAAGAGGAAAGCAAAAAGGGTCCACCACCAAGCATGCAGTACGTTGCAAAATGATAGGGTCTTAACCTCTTTTGATAAACTTGTTAACAAGTTTAACAAAGATAGTATGAAAGTGATCATGACCTAGCACCTTACGAAGTTTATAAATCACATCACCATAGAAGTCAGGTTGTAATAGTCCTTGTCGCAGAAGAGTCCTTAAATTACTTTTATATTTGGAAAGAAGATCAGGGTTACGATAATTAAATTTTGCAAAGGTTTTACGAAGTTTATGGTAACGGTAACCCTGATTGAGTAACTTTTTAGTTATACAAAGATTACGAATATTAAAGTCCTCAACTCGAATACAAGCTGGAAGACTGTCAATTTGTAAAAATAAATTAAAAGATTAACAGAATTTTGTTACGGTGAAACAGATTAGGAAGACTTAGTCAAATTTATCTTAACAAAATTATGTTCAATTAAAATGCTATTATTAACGATTTGAAAAAAACAAAATCTTACAGAATTTTGGTAAGGTCTTATCTAAATAACATTTTGTTAAACAGTGAGTCTAAGATAATTTGTTAAGGTGTTAAGAAGAACAACACATATGGACCATTCTTTAGAAGCAGGGCCATTATCACTATCGACTTTTGGCCCTAGGGCGATAATGAGTCGAGAGACTTCATAATACGAAATGCTTAATGACAAATTTGTTACTACATTTAGGCGGTCATATAATAATAAATAGGTAAATATATGGTTAAGCAATACCTTAAAGTGATAATAGCCCCGTCGGTGATAACGGCCTTTGTCCTCGGGCCATTGTCATCCTCCCGGGGCTATTATCACCACTGAAAGGCACTACTTAGCCATATATTCACATGTAATTAGACGTAGATACACATGTAGAAGTTTTATTTTCTAAAATGTGTTCCACTTCTAAAGTTTTTGATAAACATATTGTGTTTATATACAGACAGGAACACGGATTTCGGTTAGTGAGAAAACGTTGAATTCTTAGAAATGTTGTTTTCAACATGAAACAATCTGCAGGATATATTGCTTCCAAGAATTTTGTTTTTTGCAACAGTATGTTTACCACATTCCTCGCTTGTTTGTTATTTCTGGGAAAACACAGAACACTTACGATAATGAAAGTCATGGCATCCTTGGAATGATCTGCAGACAAAGTAACACAGATTTGCACTTCACCATTAAGGTAGCTTAACACAAGTTTCGGGAATCTTATCTCATTATGATACACATGTGCACATCACCTAATAAACTAATGTTATTCACATGGATAAAACACGTTACGTTTCATGAGTTCTAAGTATTAGATAGAGAATTGATCGAGTTGGTTAATTTCAACATCGAGATGGGCGTCGATCACCGCTAATTTTTAACTACCATAGTTGAAAGCCACCACATTTTCATAAGATGGGGGAGATAGGCGGAGTTTGATAAAGTGTAAAAAACACAATACCGTGAATGTTACTAAATACACAGATCACTGTTAATAGTATACTATACTCATTATCGCTAGCCAACAGAAATAATAACCGAATGATTTTAGACCACTACCTTACTAGTGCTCATGCACTATCGGGTCTACTACATTACCAGTGTCTTTGTACTTTGGTGGCTACTACCTTACTAGAGTCCATGGACTCTCCTTGGTGGATATTACCTTACAATAACTAATGCACTTTGGTGGCTACTACCGTCCAAGTGCCAATGTATTTTGGCCACTACCGTCCTAATTCCAATAAACTTTGGTTGTTACTACCTTCCTAGTGCCCATGGACTTTGGTGGCTATTACCGTCCTAGTGCCCATATACTTTGGTGGCTACTACCTTACTAGTGCCAATGAACTTTAATGGCTACTACATTACTAGTACCCATGGACTTTTGTGGCTACTACCTACATAGTGACAATATATTTTGGTGGCTACCACATTACTAGTGCCAATGAACTTCGGTGGCTACCACCCTATTAGTGCCAATGGGCTTCGGTGGCTACCACCTTACTAGCGCAAATGGACTTTTCTGGCTACCACCTTGCTAGTGCAAATGGACTTTGGTGGCTACCACCTTACTTGCGCCAATGGACTGTGGTGGCTACCACCTTACAAGCGCCGATGGACTTTGGTGGCTACACCTTAGTAGTGCCCATGGACTTTGGTGGCTACCACCTTACTAGTGCAAATGGACTTTGGCGGCTACCACCTTACTAGCGCCAATGACTGTGGTGGCTACCACCTTACTAGCGCCGATGGACTTTGGTGGCTACCACCTTACTAGCGCCCAGGGACTTTGGTGGCTACAACCTTAATAGTGCCCATGCACTTTGGTGGCTACCACGTTACTAGCACCAATGCACTTTGGTGGCTACCACCTTACGAGTGCCAATGGACTTTAGTGGCTATCACCTTAGGAATGTACTTTGGTTGATACCACCTTACTAGGGACTTTGGTGGCTACCACCTTACTAGTGCCCATGTACTTTGGTGGCTACCACCTTACTAGTGCCAATGGAATTTGGTGGCTGCCATCTTACTAGAGCCAATGGACTTCTTACAAGCGCCCATGTAGTTTGGTGGGTACCACCTTACTAGTGCCAATGGACTTTGGTGTGAACTACCTTACTATTGCCAATGTAATTTCGTGGCTAGCATCTTACAAGCGCCCATGTACTTTGGTGGGTACCACCTTACTAGCGCCAATGGACTTTGGTGACTACCACCTTACTAGTGCCAATGGCTACTACTTTACCAGTGCCAATGAACTTCCGTGGCTATTTCCTTACTAGTGCCCATGTACTTTGATGGCTACTACCTTACTACTACCTTACTAGTGCCCATGCGCTTTGGTGGTTACTAACTTACTAGTACCCATGCATTTTGATGGCTACTGCCTTACTAGAGTCTATAAACTTCCGTGGCTACCACCTTACTAGTAAGGTAGTAGCCAACAAAGTACTAGTATGGGGACACGTGTAAGATAGTAGCCTCAAATGTATAGGGGCACTTGTAAGGTAGTAGCCACCAAAGTACAAGGGCACTAGGAAGGTAGTAGCCACCAAACTGCATGCGCCCTAGTAAGGTATTAGTTACGGAAGTGCATTGGCATTAGTAAGGTAGTAGCATCTAAAGAACATGGGCACTAGTAAGGTAGTAGTCTTCAAAGAGTGTGGGCACTAGTAAGGTAGTAACAACCAGAGTACATTTGTACTAGTAAGATAGTACCTACCAAAATGCATGGTCACTTGTAAGGTAGTAGCCCCTCAACTGTATGGGCACTGGTAAGGTAGTAGCCACCAAAGTACATCATGGGCACTAGCAAGGTAGTAGCCAACATAGTGCATGGGTACTAGAAAGGTAGTAGCCACGGACGTTCATTGATACTAGTAAGATAGTGTGAGTGCACGGGCGCTAGTAAGGAAGTAGCCACGGAAGTTCACTCGCACTACTATCAAAGTGCAAGGGCACTAGAAAGGAAGTAGCCACCAATGTGCACGGGCACTAGTGAGGTAGTAGCCACCAGAGTTGAGATTGGCACTAGTAAGGTAATAGCCACCAAAGTGCATTCGTACTAGTAGGGTAGCAGCCACCAAAGTATATAAGCACTAGTAAGGTGGTACCCACCAAAGTACATGGGCACTAGCAAGGTAGTAGCCACCATAGTGCATGGGTACTAGAAAGGTAGTAGCCACGGACGTCCATTGGTACTAGTAAGATAGTGTGAGTGCACGGGCGCTAGTAAGGAAGTAGCCACGGAAGTTCACTAGCACTACTACCAAAGTGCAAGGGCACTAGAAAGGAAGTAGCCACCAATGTGCACGGGCACTAGTGAGGTAGTAGCCACCAGAGTTGAGATTGGCACTAGTAAGGTAATAGCCATCAAAGTGCATTCGTACTAGTAGGGTAGTAGCCACCAAAGTATATAAACACTAGTAAGGTAGTACCCACCAAAGTATATGGGCACTAGCAAGGCAGTAGCCACCGAAGTACATGGGCACTAGGAAGATAGAGGCCAACAAAGTGCATGAGCACTAGTAAGGTAGTAGCCACCAAAGTGCATGCGTACGGGTAAGGTAGAAGCCACCAAGCTACATTTGCACTTGTATGGTAGTAGCCACCAAAGACCATTGGCATTTGTAAGGTACTAGCCGCAAAGGTATATGGGCACTAGTAAGGTAGAAGCCACCGAGGTACATGTGCACTAGCAAGGTAGTAGCCACCAAAGTACATGGTGCGTTGTAAGATAGTAACCACAGAAGTTCATTGGTACTAGTAAGGTAGTAGCCACCAAAGTGCACGAGCAATAATAAAGTAGTAGCCACCAAAGTGCTAGTATAGGTGTACTTGTAAGGTAGTAGCCACCAAAGTACTTGTATAGGGGCATTTGTAAGGTAGTAGCCTCCAAGGTACTTGTATAGGGGTATTTGTAAGGTAGTAGCCTCCAAGGTACTAGTATAGGGGCACTTGTAAGGTAACAGCCACCATCGTACTAGTATAGTGGCACTTGTAAGGTAGTAGCCATCAAAGTACGATTATAGGGGCATTTGTAAGGTAGTAGCCTCCAAAGTACTAGTATAGGGGAACTTGTAAGGTAACAGCCACCATCGTACTAGTTTAGTGGCACTTGTAAGGTAGTAGCCAACAAAGTACAAGTATTGGGGCATTTGTAAGGTAGTAGCCATCAAAGTACTAGTATAGGGGCACTTGTCAGGTAGTAGCCACCAAAGTATTAGTATAGTTGCACTTGTAAGACTGTAGCCACCAAAGTACATGGGCACTAGGAAGGTAGTAGCCACCAAATTTGCATGGGCACTAGCAAGGCATTAGCCACAAGAGTACATTGACAATAGCAAGGCAGTAGCCACAAAAGTACATGGGCACTAACAAGGCAGTAGCCACACAAGTACATGGTCACTAGGAAGGAAGTACCCACGCAAATGCATGATCACTAGTAAGGTAGTAGCCACCAAAGTACATGGGCATTAGCAAAGAAGTAGCCTTCAAAGAGCACGGGCACTATTAAGGTAGTAGCCACCAGAGTAGAGATTGGCACAAGTAAGGTAGTAGCCACCAAAGTGCATGGGCGCTAGTATTGTATTAGCCACGAAAGTATATGGGCACTAGCAAGGTAGTAGCCACCAAAGTACATGGGCACTAGCAAGGCAAAAGCCACCAAAGTCAATGGGTACTACTAAGGTAGTAGCCACCAAACTACATTGGCACTGGTATGGTAGTAGCCACAAAATGCATGGGCACTTGTAAGGTAGTAGCCGCAAAGGTATATGTGCACTAGTAATGTAGAAGCCACCAAGATACATGTGCACTAGCAAGATAGTAGCCAACAAAGTTCATGGGCACTTGTAAGGTAGTAGCCACTGAAGTTCATTGGTACTAGTAAGGTAGTAGCCATTAAAGTGCACGAGCACTAGTAAGGTAGTAGTCACAAAAGTACATGGGCACTTGTAAGGTAATAGCCATGGACGTTCTCTGGCACTAGTAAGGTAGTAGCCACCAAAGCGCACGGGCAATAGTAAAGAAGTAGCCACAAAAGTACTAGTATAGGGTCACTTGTAAGGTAGTAGCCACCAAAGTACTAGTATAGGGGCAATTGTAAGGTAGTAGCCACCAACGTACTAGTATAGGGGCACTTGTAATGTAGTAGCCACGAAAGTACTTGGGCACTAGTAAGGTAGTAGACATGGACGTTCTCTGGCACTAGTAAGGTAGTAGCCACCAAAGCGCACGGGCAATAGTAAAGAAGTAGCCACCAAAGGACTAGTATAGGGTCACTTGTAAGGTAGTAGCCACCAAAGTACTAGTATAGGGTCACTTGTAAGGTAGTAGCCATCAAAGTACTAGTATAGGGGCACTTGTAAGGCAGTAGCCACCAAGGTACTAGTATAGGGGCACTTGTAAGGTAGAAGCCACCAACGTACTAGTTTAGGGGCACTTGTAAGGAAGTAGCCACCAAAGGACATTGACACTAGTAAGATAGTAGCCACCAAAGTTCATGGGTACTACTAAGGTAGTAGCCACCAAACTACATTGGCACTGGTATGGTAGTAACCACCAAAATGCATGGGCACTTGTAAGGTAGAAACTGCAAAGGTATATGTGCACTAGTAAGGTAGAAGCCACCAAGGTACATGTGCACTAGCAAGGTAGTAGCCAACAAAGTTCATGGGCACTTGTAAGGTAGTAGCCACTGAAGTTCATTGGTACTAGTAAGGTAGTAGCCATTAAAGTGCACGAGCACTAGTAAGATAGTAGTCACGAAAGTACATGGGCTCTTGTAAGGTAGTAGCCATGGACGTTCTCTGGCACTAGTAAGGTAGAAGCCACCAAAGTGCACGGGCTATATTATTAAGAAGTAGCCACCAAAGTACTAGTATAGGATCACTTGTAAGGTAGTAGCCACCAAAGCACTAGTATAGGGGCACTTGTAAGGTAGTAGCCATCAAAGTACTAGTATAGGGGCATTTGTAAGGCAGTAGCTACCAAGGTACTAGTATAGGGGCACTTGTAAGGTAGTAGCCACTAACGTACTAGTTTCGGGGAACTTGTAAGGAAGTAGCCACCAAAGTACATGTGCACTAGCAAGGTAGTAGCCACTAAAGTGCATGGGCAAATGTAATGTAGTAGCCACTAACGAGTAAGGGCACTAGTAAGGTAGTAGTCGCCAAAGTACATGGACACAAGCAAGGCAGTAGCAACCAAAGTACATGGGCACTAGCAAGGTAGTAGCCATCAAAGTACATGGACACTAGGAAGGCAGTAGCCACCAAAGTACATGGGCATTAGCAAGGCAGTAGCCACCAAAGTACACGGACACTAGCAAGGCAGTAGCCACCAAAGTGCAAGGGCACTAGGAAGGTAGTAGCCACCAAAGTACATGGACACTGGCAAATCAGTAGCCATAAAGTACATGTGCACTAGCAAGGCAGTAGCCACAAAAGTACATGGACACTAGCAGGGCAGTAGCCACAAAAGTACATGAACACTAGCAAGCCAGTAGCCACCATAGTACATGGGCACTAGCAAGGCAGTAGCCGCAAAAGTAGATTGACATTTGAAAGGTAGTAGCCACTAACGAATAAGGGCACTAGTAAGGCAGTAGCCACCAATGTAAATGGGCACTAGCAAGGCAGTAACCAAAATAGTACATGGACACTAGGAAGGTAGTAGTCACGTAAATGCATGAACACTCACAAAGCACTAGCCACCAATATACATGGGTATTACCAAGGCAATAGCCACCAAAGTACATGGACACTAGCAAGGCAATAACCACCAAAGTACATGTGCACTAGCAAGGCAGTAACCACAAAAGTACATGGACACTAGCAAGGCAGTAGCCACCAAAGTGCATGGGCACTAGGAAGGTAGTAGCCACCAAGGTACATGCGCACTTGCAAGGTAGTAGCCACCAAAGGACATGGGCACTAGGAATGTAGTAGCCACCAAAGTCCATGGGCACTAGTAAGGCAGTAGCCACCAAAGTACATGGACACGAGCAAGGCAGTAGCCACCAAAGTACCTGGGCACTAGCAAGGCAGTAGTCACCAAAGTACATAGAAACTAGCAAGGCAGTAGCCACCAAAGTACATGGGCATTAACAAGGCAGCAGCCACCAAAGTACAAGGACACTAGTAATGCAGTACCCAACAAAGTACACGGGCACTAACAAGGCAGTAGCCACAAAAGTACATAGACACTAGGAAGGAAGTAGTCACGCAAATTGCATGATCACTAGTAAGGTAGTAGCCACCAAAGTACATCGGCTCTACCAGGTTAGTAGCCACCAAAGTATATGGGCACTAGTAAGGTAGTAGCCTCCAAAGTACATGGGTACTAGCAAGACAATAGCCACCAAAGTACATGGGCATTAGGAATGTAGTAGCCACCAAAGTCCATGGGCACTAGTAAGGCAGTAGCCACCAAGGTGCATGGGTACTAGTAAGGTAGTAGTCACCAATCTGCATCGGCGATGGTATGGTAGTAGCCACCAAATCGCATGGGCATTTGTAAGGTAGTAGCCGCCAAAGTATATGGGCACTAGTAAGGTAGAAGCCACAAAGGTACATGTACACTCTCAAGGTAGTAACCACTAAAGTGCATGGGCACTTGTAAGGTAGTAGCCACTGAAGTATATGGGCACTAGTAAGGTAGTAGCCACCAAAGTACATGTTCACTAGCAAGGCAGTGGCCACAAAAGTACATGGACACTAGGAAGGAAGTAGCCACGCAAATGCATGGACACTAGTAAGGTAGCAGCCTCCAAAGTTCATGGGCACTATGAAGGTAGTAGCCACGTAAATGCTTGGGCACTAAAAAGGTAGTAGCCACCAAAGTACATGGGCACTAACAAGGCAGTAGCCACCAAAGTACATGGACACTTGCCAGGCAGTAGCCACCAAAGTACATGGGCACTATCAAGGCAGTAACCACAATAGTACATGGACACTAGGAAGGTAGTAGCCACGTAAATGCATGGACATTAGTAAGGTAGTAGCCACCAAAGTACATGGGCACTATGAAGGTAGTAGCCACGTACATGTGCACTAGTAAGGTTTTAGCCACCAAAGTACATGGGCACTAGGAAAGTAGTAGCCACGTAAATGCATGGGCACTAGTAAGGTAGTAGCCGCCAAAGTATATGGGCACTAGTAAGGTAGAAGCCACAAAAGTACATGTACACTCTCAAGGTAGTAACCACCAAAGTGCATGGGCACTTGTAAGGTAGTATCCACTGAAGTATATGAGCACTAGTAAGGTAGTAGCCACCAAAGTACATGTTCACTAGCAAGGCAGTAGCCACCAAAGTACATGGACACTAGAAAGGCAGTAGTAATCAAAGTACATGGGCACTAGCAAGGCAGTATCCACCAAAGTACATCGACACTTGCAAGGCAGTAGCCACCAAAGTGCATGGGCTTTAGCAAGGCAGTAGCCACCAAAGTACATGGACACTAGCAAGGCTGCAGCCACCAAAGTACATGGGCACTAGCAAGGCAGTAACCACCATAGTACATGGACACTAGGAAGGTAGTAGCCACGTAAATGCATGGGCACTAGTAAGGTAGTAGCCCCCCCCCCCCCCAAAGTACATCGGTACTAACAAGGCAGTAGCCACCAAATTACATTAACACTAGGAAGGTAGTTGCCACCATAAGTACATGGGCCCTAGCAAGGCAGTAGCCACCAAAGTACATGGACACTAGCAAGGCAGTAGCCACCAGAGTACATGGGCACTAGCAAGGCAGTAGCCCCCAAAGTACATAGACACTAGGAAGGTAGTAGCCACGTAAATGCATGGACACTAGTAATGTAGTAGCCTGCAAAGTACACTGGCACTAGGAAGGCAGTAGACACCAAAGTGCATGGGCACTAGTAAATTAGTAGCCACCAGAGTACACTGGCACTAGTTATTAAGGTAGCACGTAGGCACCAAAGTATGTGGGCACTAGTAAGGTAATAGCCACCAAAGTACATTGGCATTACTAAGGTACTTTCACTAAACCAAAGTCACGGCGTCAGTGTAGTAAACGCATGTGTTGATTGTGATATACATATTTTGTCATTAATAATACATTTTACAACTTCGTTATCATTTCTTTGTATATAATTTAAATGTTCCTGTTTTTAATAAATAAAGTTAGACATTTTTATTAATCACGATGGTGCATTTATAACGAATCACCGACATATAACCCCGCCTCCAAACTCCTCCCATCCCATTTGAAATTCGGTGAATATCAAGCTTCTGACTTACAAAAAGCTTTTTTTTTAGCCCATATAGTACAACAGCACAGCGTTCTTAATACGCATATATACACAAAACATATGTATCATATGGAAGGAAGTCCTTATACATTCAGAAAAAGTAACACAATGTTAATTCAAATACATAAACTGAAAGCGAAAATAATCGCATCACTTTTATAATTGTAATATTTGTTTTATCTTTATTTCTTTATTTTTTTTCATTTTTTGGAACGCATTGGTTGCTCGGTCAGCCATGACACATTTACCAACCGAGATTGACTTTTCGCATCATTCTTTGATAGTATGCCTCGTGTTTAGGACAACAGATAGTACACTATTGCTAAATAAACAATATGACCGTCAGCTAGACGTGTTCATGTATGATTTGCGTTGCATATTTGTTATTTACAATACACTGCTTTCCTGTAAATCAACTACAGCTTGAGAAATCGGCTAAATAAACATAACAAAACGTTGATGATAACTTTGATTTTGAATGCAAATTTCTTTTTGCGGGAATTCATGGCGCGTCATGCTAGTATGACGTACCCAATATGGAGACGTTCTAGACTCATTCGAATTGTGCTTCAAAGAAGTGATCGAGCGTAATTTGTACATTCAATTTGAGTGTGTTTCGTTTGGCTGTCGGTTTATATTATTATATTACCTTGATGTGTGCTGGATCTATTGTTTTGTGGGTATGTGCGTGTGCGTGAGTGCGTGCGAGCATGCGTGCGTGCGTGTGTACGTGCACTCGTGATTAAAGAGAGTACTGGGATTACATTTGTAGAATGGAGAACCTTTATTTTTTAAAAAAAGAAAATATTGCGTGCCAACTATCAAAGCAAAGCACATGACGAGATGTGTGCTCCTTTAAAAACGGACATAAAATATTTGAATTGGGAATCCAGCTACCTTGTATTTTTTAGGTTTGATAATGGCTAATGAGTTATATTATTACTGTGTCTACAAATTTACGATGTAACAAAAATGTTTTATGTTTGTTAATTCCATTTAGTAGTATCAACCTACCTTAAGTGCTGGTATTGGTAAACACATCTGAGTCATGTTGCAATACGGACTATAAATACATGTTGCTCTTCTTTCGTTCGTTCATTTATCAAGAGGAGATTTAGTAAAGCAGTCGATACCACGCGAAATTATGGCGCACATCTGCCTAATCTTGTCGATTGTAATATCAGTGTTTTTCTCGATCGCGAGTAGTGATGTAACGGATAAAATGTTCAATATGTTATTCACCAAAACAACATTTGATGTCACTTTATTACGTAACGACGTTAATGCTATGATGTCGCGTATGGACATACTTGATACAACCTTAAATGAGTTGTTAGAAACAATGAAGGTGAATTCAGAACACAATGGGCGTACGGTAGAAGGAATAGGATCATTAGATAAAACGGATGGTATGGACTATACGAAATATGTGTCAGTCATGCAAAAAGCCCTAGCCAGCGAAAAACGGCATTTCCGTATAATGAAAGATCAATTTCAAACTCAAATAAGGGAGTTCGAGACATCGATGATCGTTAAACAACAAGACGTGGCGACGCAAACAGCTGCTATGCAGCAAATTGTGGATTTCAACAATTACAACATAACAAAACAAGTATCAGCAGTCGAACAAACTGTGAGTTCGAACAAGCAAGAGATCATGTCGAAAATATCAGCACTGGAACAAACCGGTGTTTTGAACAAACAAGAGATCATGTCGAAAATAACATCCCTCGAACAAACTGGTGTTTTGGGCAGACAAGAGATCATGTCTAAAATAAAAGCTCTAGAACAAACTGGTGTTTTTAGCAAACAAGAGATCATGTCGAAATTAGCAACCCTCGAACAAACTGGTGTTTTGAACAAACAAGAGATCATGTCGAAAATAACAGGTCTAGAACTAAGTGTTGTTTTGAACAAACAAGAGATCATGTCAAAATTTACAGCCCTCGAACAAACTGTCAATTCCGACAAGATGACTTTAGAACACTGGAAAGACACAATTGCATATGAAGTAGCAATCCTTAAAGGCAAGTATTAAACATTTGATTTGTTTAAATATTAAATATATTGAAAAAAAACTTCCGAAACTGTGGTAATATTAAGTAAATCACGTTTATGGTTTAAAACATTAGCCTGTATTACTAATGATATATGTATATATGGAGCATAGGGGGACAGAATTAGTACTTCAATAAGGAAACAAGAAATGTTACCAGAAAATGACAAATGCCCCCGAAAAGGCTTTCTTAATAGTAGGTCCTCCATTTTTGAAAAACGCTAAGGCTTACAGATAAAACAAAATGATAAATGGAAGGTAGAGTGAATTGTGCGCACAACACGCCTACTGGTCCTGTTTAACAGTTTACTAGGTCGATTGAATTCCCTAAATTATTTTCTAGTTATGAAAAAAGACACACGTTTGATACGTTTGATTTTTGACCTCATGGGTTGTTAACGCTTGTGTGAAGTTTCACCCAATTCTATTCGGTAAACATGAGTTTGACTCGTTTGACCTTTGATCTCCAAATATGACCTTGGTATTTGAATTAGATACTTGATTATTGCGTGCGACATTCCTTCTAATGGTTATTAACGTATGTGTGATGTTTCATGAAATTCTCTTTTGTACTTTCAAAAGTATGGCTAAGACACAATTTTGACTTCTGTGTGTCATCTTAATGTGACCTTGACCTTTGCGGTTTAGACCAAAACTGCGTTAATTTTAGGCATGTCGCCACTCACCTTTGAATCAATCGCCGTTGATTGGTAAACGCGAAGCTCCGTTCCACATAAGTAGTCACGAGGTGCACGTGTGTGATGCGTGCTGTGATCTTGATTTCTGTAATAAAACGTTAAGTATTACACTAGCTCTGTCTGGTAAATTAACATTACGTGGTCCGAGTATTATCTTTCATACCCCATTCAACCCCTTCTCGACGAAGCGAAAACGGGGTTGCCTGGGGTTTGAAATAAAACCTTTATTTGGTCTTAGAAAGTTTGCATATTGTAAAATGAAAACATTTAATAGGTAATTTTAAACAGGTTATCGCATTTTTCAGTCAAATTGTTTCTAAACGTGTCTTGTAGCATGGTCGGTGACATTTCCTTTGATGAATGCAGAGTTTAATTTATGGTAACTAAAGGGGCGTGTCTACACCGTACTACAACTACCGGATATTGGAATTAAGAGTACGGTCACTATGACGTCACAGTGTTACTAAGTACACCATGCTACAAAATACTCCCATCTCGGTGTTTAAATAAGCCAACTCGCTGAGACCAGACTCTATCTATTACTTATTGTCGAAACATTGCCGATATAAAATCCTGCTAATATAAGCTTTCCTATCGGTTAATTGAATTAATGCGGAACCACGTAATGGGAACAGTCTTTATTCAACTCTCACTTAATGTTTAAATGAACATGTAGTAATTTACCAAAACAGTGGTGAGTATTCACTGGTTTTATTAATTATAACACCTTAATTCTAAAATGAAAATTAATGTGAGAAATAAAGTATAAACCAACTTATATTTCAATGAATATTTATATAAACATAATAATTTAAAACATCTAAAATCAGGGTATTATATGCCATTTTCAGTGAATCGATGAACACAAAAATTGCTTATAATGTTTCCATCCGAAACTTAAAGCAAGAGATAATTTACCCACTTACTGCTGATGAAATAAAAACAACAAATACAGTAAAATAAATAAAATTAAAATAGGGGAATAATCACCACTTCACTCAGTTATTCAATCACCTGCTTTTTAAGTTTGCAATAATAGAAATAGGGAAACAATTGAGCAACAGCACAATGAATTATAACTTTGATTTAGACTTCTGTACATGTTCTGTACGTGAGGATGTAAATGGGGAGATGAACCCCCTTGTTCTAAATTATTGAATTATGGTTAAAATGTAACAAGAAAGGAAGTAAAACCAGCAACAGCTATTTTTAAAATACTACAAGGGAAATATTCACTTACAGAAAATACATAAAACGGATTCAGTATTTCTTTAAAATCCAATATAAGAATAAAATCCAAATAACAATTGAAAGTGTGCCTTTAATCTTAATTG
Organism: Cyrtodaria siliqua; assembly: GCA_037043455.1. Classification (NCBI taxonomy): domain Eukaryota; kingdom Metazoa; phylum Mollusca; class Bivalvia; order Adapedonta; family Hiatellidae; genus Cyrtodaria; species Cyrtodaria siliqua. The sequence goes on along the minus strand of JAWPHD010005481.1, from coordinate 51,929 downwards.
TCAAGTGTTTCTTTAGTCAATGTTGCCAAATGTCCCTTTAATCTAATTTCACTTCAAGTCTTTCCTGGTTTATTAATTCACAAAAGTTCAAATGTCCAAATAATCTAATAATCCAATGTCACTAGATGAGCATAATATTTCTTTATCCTCTCAAAATATATTTTAATTCACAGCATCCAATATTTGGTAAAGTTTCAATTAAAATAATGAAACATATGCTCCAGCTCCATCCCTTTTCAACCAGGGTTTTAACCGGAAAGTAACCGGGAAATCTAGAATAAAATCACCTACTCCACTTCGAATATTAATACAGAAGCCAAACAACAGCCACAAAAGGCTGTATTCATACTAAAATGGATCATTCTAGATTGCAGAATGTTCTGTAACAATCCACACATCTCAGTATGTAAACAGTAATTTAGAAATTACTACAATCAGCTGTTTATATATGTGTTATTATTAGAAACAATTTGACAGCTAGAATCGATAAACGTGTACACTTATATAGACTAAGTATAATATACATGAGGGTAACATGAACAATTGATCTCAGTGAGGACTAAATCTTTGGTTAAATTAAAAGTAGATATAAACATCGAAAAGGAAAAGTAGCATAAAGGACGAGAGTCAACCACAAACACACAGAGAAACAACAAACAATTATAAAGATGATTAAAATGCAAGGTACGACATCCCAAACACAAAAGTGTTGACAACAGGACTAACAACTTGGAACGGTAAGTGGCAAAAAACGCCGCTGTGGGTTTAAACCAGGTTCTAGGGTTTACCAAACCTCACTGTTACCCTATTGTCATCCCAATAAACGGGACAGTATAAATAAGGTTTCACCTCTGATATACAACCATATATATATATATATATATATAGTGAGAGAGAGAGAGAAAGAGAGAGAGAGAGAGAGAGAGAGAGAGAGAGAGAGAAGGCAATATTTGCGAACTATTTGCTCTACATCATAACACACTCGTCTGGAGGTATAATTAACATATACACGCATACATACATATAATTATAGCTCATAAGTGTGGTATCACATTTAAGTAATCAACCACAAACAGCACTATTGAGACAGTGACAACGAAGGATCTTGGGGATACTGTAAACGTAACAGCTGCAATAAATGTGTCAAACTTGTATGTGTTTTTTTATATATCATTTCCTGACAAATTTAAGAAGCTTCTATTTTTTAGCGGACTTTGATGTATGTTATGTGTTTTATCAGCAAATTGCATGATTTTATATCAAATTAGGGTAACTCGCAAAAAATGTAACAATTTAAACAAAACAAAAAATATTTTACGAACTTTTGATCAAAACAAAATACTTTTCACACAACTATTTTAAAATATACTTAAGCTGAGAAAAGATAATTAGTTAATATACAAAAGTGAGTAATTAGGAATTGTGTTTAGTGAAACTAAATTGTTTTATAACTATATATTTTGTGGAAAATTCACTAAACATGTGATTGATCCAAACTGTATGGACCCATAAATAAATATTTGATATGCCTGAAGTATATCTATAGCAACTTTAAATGGATCGTAATAATACCTCTAATTATATTTATGTAGATATGGTATATGCTATTTATTTGTCTTTGTCATAGATCCTTGCGTCAGCAGCCCGTGTACTAAAAACGATTTATGTGTGAGTAACACTGGATCATACACATGTACATGCACAGCGGGATGGACCGGGAAAAACTGTAAAAAAGGTAAAGCAGATGTTACTATAGCATACTAGATCCTGATGTAGAACACGGACGCCTTGTTCATATACGTAAGAACGCATTGACAGTGATGAATTTGAGATACTATATATGTGAATGAGAATGTTTAGTTAACTATTGGCCGAGAAAGTAGAACATAATTTTCAAGTGTCTTGACAAAATCAAGTCCATGATCTGTTTGTATCTGTTCTTAGACCTTTGAATATTATCATCAAAATAAATTATGTACTAGCATCATTTGTAATAGTCTACATATTCAATGTTGGTTCACTTGTAACAGTTTCGGTCCTAGGCAAAGACCTTCATCCGAGTGTGACCTTTGACAGGAGTTACGTCACAAAAAACTTTTTACCACTGGATTGGTTCCCACTGACAAGCAAATGTCTGTAGATGGTGCTGAGTGAATAAGTATATCCTATACAAAAAGAAAAAGAGTTTCATTTTACTGGAATTGGGATGAATCATCTCAGTTAAAATATATAATCTGCGTCATATATAAATATATTAAATTATGAATCCAGTTAACTTAGTAGTATTGTAATTTTTAGTTTGTAACACATGTATAATAATATATAACGTATTAAAGATGTAAGCCATTGTTCAAGCAACCCTTGTGAGAATGGAGCTACGTGCATAAAACGCCAGAACAACTTTACGTGCAATTGTGCCGCTGGATGGACCGGAAGAACTTGTACCACAGGTAAGACAATGAGGTTTATAACAAATGACAAGTCTGATCCTCAATTATATAAAGGCAGACTTTCAGGATGATTGTTTAGAGGTATATCATAAATGAACGAATAAGATTTAAATTACCATATGTGAACTAACATCACATGACGTCCTACAACGACCAATACTTATGAACAAGGCGCCCGAAGGTATTTGTTAAATGAGAATATCGTCAATTAAGCGTTATGTTTGTGAATAGCTTGAAACTAAATGATGTTAAATGGCCAAAAATAAAGAATCCGGCGTATGTGTTCGTTTTATATTAAACTCGTTTAAGAAACATAAAATGTTTATCGATAAAGCTAGTAAAAAAGCTACCCCATCAGGTATACCGTTACCACAAACTTCGAAAAGCGGTTACACACTTTTGGTATCGAAACCCAGATTTGCTTTCAAAATATAAAAAATAATTTAAAAGCTGTCTGCAAGAAGGACTATCACAAACAGTCTTTAAAGTTGTTCTTCTTTTCTGTGTACGTTTATGGTTGAATGTCGTCCTTGAATGCTACTTTTCCTGTTCGATTTTTTTTGACAATTCTCTCGCAGCCCGGCGTCGAAGTTGTCCACTAGTAATCACTTTTTTGGTAATGGCGGCGATTACCGTAAAAAGTCAAAAAAATAATCCACAAAGTAAACTTTCGCGAAAGTCGTGAATACAATACGGGCGAGCATAGCTCGACAAACGAGCAAAGCGCGAAGCCCCGAAATTAAACAACACACATTTATATTGTCACTAAGCTATGTCCCAAATTATTCATATTTACGACATTATGTCGACCGCGTTTTTGATGTCCGGAGTTTACCTCGTCCGGCCTGCTTCATATTGTTCAGAACGGCGTATGGTACACGGATTCAGACTTGCATCAATACGCGTATAAATGTAAATTTCTTGCTTTTTTCTTGTGTGAAGCAGCATGTGACCTCAAGACTTGAGTAGGTGTAACTGGTGCATCAGCGACTGACGTTAAACATGACGTCATGCGATATGTTAAACATGACGTCAATGGTCATGTGCGTGAACATGTGTTCATTTCTTTGGTCTACAATGTTTGCCAGTCTGGCAAGTCTGGCAATGGGAAAGGGGATGTGTGTATTTTCAGATACACATCTCTGACAGTTTACTTACCTAATTAATGCATTCTAAAATGAAATAAAAAGGTCCGGAGGATCATGCCTCCACGCCCCCAACCTTAGGCCTATGCTGTCATTCGGGCCTAGCTATGTTACTGTACATGTAGTCCGGAGTAAACGTATGTAATTCGTGAAAAAATAATAATTACAAGGTATTGAGCTTCGCCCGAAGCGAAGCCCCGAACATTAAATAAAACAAAAATATGTTGGTACGCTTCGCGAAGCGAAGCCCATAGGACATGATTCGTCCTGTTCTTCAATTTCGTAGTCGACTCTTAGTTGACATTTTCATTTCGCACGAAGCGAGACCCCGAACATTAAAAAAAATCATAGATCTCATACTGCCATAAGCTTCGAGAAGCGGAGCTCCAAATCGCTTACAAATTCTTATGCTATAACATGTTTATGACAGTGTGGTAACCATGGTGAAATGGTGCTGTAAACGCCAAATTAATGTCGAGCGCAGCGAGGCGTATAACAACAATGTAACAAGATGCGTGTATCTCACAAAAGGTTTAATTATTTACAGTTTTAGTCTCCATCATCCAAACAAACAAAAGATGATTGCGAGCGCAAACGAGCGTCTGGTCTCAATTTCATTAAAATGTTTAAAGGAATATTTTAAATACCGCTTCATAATTTATAAAGGGGCTGGCGTGGCCTTATAAGTAACCGCTGAACTTGAAATCCGGTGAACCCGGGGTCAAACGTCACCATCGCCACTGAGTTTTGTCTTTGTGTTCTTCAGCAAGACACTTTTCATTAGCCTCGTCCGTCGGATGGGGACGTAAACTGTGAGGTTTTGTATATTGGAGTCTATCCTCCAAGCACGTTAGTTTAAAGAATTATATACAAGACTATATTCGTTATAGTATGTCAGGATCGCGATTCCTGTGTGTGATCTCCTCTCTCGAATAACGAATAATGTGTTGATGAGTCATTAAACAACCTTCAATTCATACCTTACAGATTGAATTGACTTATCTCCAAATAACAAGAGCGAACCAGAGGCTCTCATCCCTCCCACCACATACCATCACACACCTAAAATTCGACAAGCAATGTTAGCTTATGCTTGTCAGATTTTAAGGGCCTCGCACGGGGTCATTGTCATAGGATTTACCAATTAAATGTTTTGAAAATGCACTAGAATTCACATTATGTCATGTAGAAAACAAAGACAATTCGGTAAGAGTAAGGGTATGGGCATATACAAGTATCATTACCCTCTCTCAAGAACGGCTCTAAATAATCTATAATGTTTTGATGAGCCGTTAATGGCATTCATATTAAATTCTCTGATAATGATATGCATATTAAATATGACCACTCACAATTAAAATTAGTAAAACATGAAAATAAAAAAAACTTTCATTTGAAATGAAACAACATGCCTAGATATATCATATATTTAAATAAAAATTGACAACAAATATCAATCATTCATCGAGTTTTATTGAACCAATATAAATAATTGTGAATTTCCCACTTCGCTGTACTCTCCTTCTCCACTAGCTTGACCCCTAAAATATTAATATTATGTTCAGAATTGTCCAACATTTTTTCCAGTAGCTGTGCTGCAATTTTTTGTTATATCAAAATTATCGCGAGCGTAAGCTCGCCTTACGGTAAACGCGTTGTTGATTTTCTGAAATCATGTAGAAAATTGCCATACTAAGGCAATACAAATCTTCTTCAACCAGCTAGAGTTACATTGTGGGAGACGGTGCACGGTGAATCGTATTTCTAGCACGTCGTTATAACCTCACATCAAAGCCGAGCCGAGCTAGGTGTTATTCGAAGAAAAATAAAGCTAATTACACCGAGATTACATCGAGCGAAGCAACGTTATGCAGCTAATTTCAGCGAGCGAGGCGAGGTCTTGTGCATTGAATTTAACATACATGTAAATTAACTTTTTTTTTTCGATTCTCTTCTCTTCTGTTTTATTCAGTGTTTTGCAGGCTCAGTCCATTCAATTCAACATATTTATTTGATTTGTTTTTTCAATCCAATTTGTTCAAAAACAACAAAATCCGCGATTAAATGCTTGATTACGTTAAAAAATAAATGAATGCATCAAATTGAATATTTATTATTTAAAAAATAAAGATAGAATATAATAGCCTGGTTCGCTGGATTAAAATAGAAATGAATAGAATAACTTTTATTTTCCAATCAAGGACCATCACTGGCATTTCACTCACAGTAACATGATCTAGGTACTACCTTTGTGAAGGGCAAAACTATAACCAGTCTTTGATTGCAGTAAAAGTATAAGTTAAAATGATTCATTTAGAAACACCAACAAATGTAAAAACAATCCAAAATATGTATCAAATTTGATGTAGAAGCACTCGAGCAGATGTTTTGATTTTGTATTGAGTTTAGAAACTCCCACTAATGTACACTGTAAGGCATAACAATATGGGACAGTATGAGCAATGCACACCTTATTTAATCTCTCTAGTCTATTTACATAAAACGACGCTTGCCACTGCTCAACAACAAATCAACGATTCAATGCTTGATTATGTTTAAATAAAAGTTCACCATTTAATTTTAAGTCTCAATTACACTTATCAATAATAAAATTCACCTGAAACAATAGTTATATAAAATAATAATTATTCGCCTACCTTTTAATCTTTAAATTGTTTTTGCGAAACCAAAGGCGTTTAATGAAATATCCTTTATTTTGCTTAAACGCACAAATGTAATACTTTTTTGTTCTTTGTAGACAAAACCAAGCACGTATTTGACTGTAGACGTAATAGTACGTCACCATTATGACAATTTTCAATGATGATTACGTCAGTCAGTGACGTTCGACGAGAGTGTAGTGGTTTTGTTTGTTTGTATGGTGATTGACGTCATTTTCAACACATGTACGGTTATATATGACGGTCGATTTTTTGTGGTGGAGGAAGACCACCCACTTTTCCTGGGTAGAACGAGAACTGTAGACCTCCCGCCATCCGTAAGAATCGACACTTCCTCACTTACAAGTCGAGCTCCCAGTGGGATTCGAACTTGCAGCGGTGAGAGGCGAGACAATTTACTACGCAACGTTCAGTATCACATGAAACAATTCAAAACATAGAACACGTTAGGGTAGTGATCATTTCTATTCCTTCCTACCTGATCATTGCTGCTAACTGAAGGCATTTACTTTTAGGACATAGGAATAGATTGGATCATCCTGAGAAGTCTCATTAAAAAAAAAAGTATACATACATAATTATACTGAACATGCTTATTCAAGTTCACCTGACACTTGCTGCACAAGTGAATGCATTCAACCAGGGCTTTTTTTCCCTTCTATAAAAGGACCGAAATCTGGTTACTTCACAATTCAAGTCATTTTTTTCACAACTCTGGTCGATTTGCTTCATAATTATTATTATTATTTTTGTAATCTTAATTTTTCAAATTGTTTTGTTCTGGATATGTTCATAGAAGAATGTTTATCTAAAACGTTTCCTATTATCCTCCTCCCACAAAAACAATGTATGTAGATCTACGTATTGAGTAATATCGCTTTTAACAATAAATCGTTCAATACTTTTTTCACAAATTATACAGTTTTCGCGCTTTTATTTCTCCACAAAATGACCAGGCTAGGTTCGGGAGTCTTCACAGTTTTCAGGGGAAAAAAGCCCTGCAAACATTACAATGGAAATCACACTGCAGTGCTTGGTTTGATTTGGAAGTAATAGAGGTAATGTGTATAGCCCCATTTCGATTTCGAATAGTTATGCTTAAATAGTTTATTGAATTGGGTTTCTTCTATGTGATGATCGCAAAGTTTGTATGTGAATAGTAGTGGGTTGCGTTTTTTGTGTGACCCTTAGAACGGAGCAACAGAGTTGGGTTTAGAAAATGCCTATGTTATAATGTATTACAGTATGAGTTATATTACAAAAATTAACCATTTTATTTACTTAAACCGACGCTCGCCTTGAGGCAGTGCCTTATTCATATTATATTGACTTGATTTACAAACCTTCGTAATGTCCTCGGGTATGATCACGTTTATACCTTATACATTATACTTGTTAAACAGTTTATCTAAATAGACCCTGTAATGATACAACTCGTTTACAGTTCGCCATTATGATTTCTTCTTGATTGTGCGATGATCGGAAAACTTGTGGACTCAATGATGACGTCTACCTAAATTCTGAAAGGACGTTAACATGTGATTTTGGTCTACAATCTCGTCTTGTAGTTCACTCGTTGGTGTATTATCTTGTTTCTCTGGCTTCTGCCAAGTCACTGAGTACTTTTGTCCTCGAGGGCCCCATTTTGTCCTTGAGTTCCCCATTTCGTCCTTGAGTGCCCCATTTCTTGTTCGACTTTTATATTACTTTTATTCAACTCATTTTACATGTTTTCATATATAACGAGCACTCATATACGATAGCCTACATACAAATATAATCATTGTAATTAAAATATGTAACACATTTAAGATGTAAACGAGTGTTCCAGCAGCCCATGCAAGAATGGCGCCACATGCACTAAAGGTCAAAACAAATACACGTGCAACAGTGTCGCAGCATGGACCGGAACAACGTGTACCACAATTAAAACAACCTTGTCTATTCTGGCATTACTGCTGATTTGTTCACAGAACACAGTAAACCCAAAAACACGCAAAACGAAAGATGATGACACTGATTTGTTTTTCAATGAATAATTGGAACAGGCAATGTTAATAAAGAATAAAGGCATATGACGTCACAAACACAAAAAGGGCTGACAATAGGGTTACCGCCTTGGAACGGTCAGTGGCAAAAAAGGCCGCTGGGGGTTTAAACCCGGTTCTAGGGTGCACCAAACCTCACACTAACTCTACTCCCAATACAACTGGACTGTAAATAGAGAATCCCCGCAATTCAAGGTCACACACTGTGATTTTACTGCGTTTGCCATAGGCAGTAAAGTCCAATTTTCCATTATGAATGAAACATTTACAGTCTAAAAGTATTTTTTTGGTAAAATACAGTTACTGCTGCTCATAAATCCACAAAATCATCTGGTACATAGCCCACTTTTTTCAATGTGAGTGGTGTCAGGCAAGGGACTCTTTTCGGCTTTCACTAAACAGTTTGCACCTAAATGCATACGCATTTTGAGCTCCCACAAATGTGTCACATTTTGCTGTCAGTGTCGTCTAATCGCTGTTCATCCAATCTCACACTATTGTTTTCTCACCTGCAACCGGAAAATAAAATATCCATGGGTAGTTATTAAAAATATCTCAAACCGAAGAACACACCCCTACTTTTTATGGTGTAATAATCATCCTACAGTCAAATCCTACAGTCACATGCAAGGGAGCTAACTGTGAAGTGAGATGAACTATTCTCTAACCAACACGGCAGCATTAATAGGCATTATAAGTAGAACACAAAGATGCTCGTGTACTGGTATATATATATATATACAAGAAAAAACAATAATGGGTAAATGGGTCAACCAGCAAGCTTTTAATAAGTTTAACAAAGACAGTATGAAAGTGATCATGACCAAGGATCTTACGCAGTTTGTAAATCACGTCACCATAGAAGTCAGGTAGGCCTTGTCGCAGAAGAGTATGTATGTTCTGACAATAATTTGATTGAAACGGTCAATGATATCGAACAAACAGTTCATTGCTTAAACGTTATATATATATATATTAAAGTCGTTTCAGGATGTAAACCTACAACCGCCATTTGGATATTTTGATATTTGTAGCGGTAATTATATTCAACAAGATATACGGATCATTGTTTTGTATATTTTCCAGTTTCACCCACTGACTGCTATGACGTCCTACACCTGGGTGTTGGGGACATAAGCGGCGTGTATACCGTTAGAATGCCCCAAAGCCACGACTTAGTGAACGTCTACTGTGACATGACCACGGATGGAGGTGGATGGACAGTAAGTATGGCATGTTTAATGTATAACAACTTTGATATGACCTCACAGATCGAGGCGTGTACGACTGGTGTTGATGTTTAATCCATTTGACATGATCACAGATACAGGGAAGATAGCAAGTATGGAACTTGCAAAGGTTTAGGTTGGTAGACTGTAAATATGGAATGTTATATTTATTACACGTCTATATTATGAATGCAAACGGCATACACGCAATTACAGTACCCACGGTCAACATAGATGTGCACAAATACTTTGACATGACCGCATGAGAACGTGGATGGACATACATTATGAAAGCTGTATGTATTGCGTATGAATCAGTGTCGGTAATATCATCAGAGTTTGATTGTTTTATATATCACACTTCGATGTACATACACCGGTAATGTGCCGGACACCCTCACATTGTAATGCAGTGCAAGCATACTGAGTCATGACTAAAGTTGGAGTCTCGTTAACTTTGAACTGAGCTTACCACACATTATTGTAGACAATGCTTCATGCTGCACATTGTTAAGGAGCTAAACAAAGCAAAACGCGCCTTCAGTATTATCAAAAATGACGACAAACGCATGAGACGCGGCCACTCTACTATTACACCACCGTCGTCATCATAAAAAGTAGTACGCATACTTGCTCCTTAACCGAACGTTTCCTGGTTACCACAGAACACTACAAGGTGATTGTTGGGAAGTGATTTATGGCTGGATGTAATTGTGTATAAGTATAATCTACCTTAGATACGTCCTCTGTTCAAAAAAGTATTTTTTAGAAAATATGTTCAAAGTGGAATGCCTCCCTTACTTTGGTAGCCTCCAATTGTATCGTGTAGTTTAAAGGGACATACGGCAATCTTGCAATTGTTGTCAAGCATTCAAACTGTATTAATCCAATATTATGTTGACTTTAAGCCTTCTTACATAACTAAATACAAAGTTGAGTTTAAAAATTGAGTTAAAAAAAACAGTTTTCCTATATTCTTCTTATTATACTATAGGTTTCAATATATTATTGGCAAAGTATTATCAATAGTTATAATGCAAAAAATAAATTGCCTCCTTACATTTGTGTAGGTGAAAGATTGGGATTTCTCAGTGAAAGAATATGCATAATCGCTAAATATTAATAACTAACATAACTAACTGCGACGTACGTTGAGTTATGACGTCAACAGAGTATTACTGACGTCGACGTCATCCGCCGATAAGGTTCAATAAAGCAAATAATTTTGGATAAAACCATGCATAAACTGATTTAAAATGTAATAAATATATTATTTAAGTGCTGTCATCGATTATAGGGAAATCCTTCACTCGATGGGAGGCGTGTTTTGCCCACTCACTTTCATACGCTCGTTTGTGAAAAGAACCACACGTCCACCTTCCCGTGAAGGATTTCCTTATAATCGATCCCAGCGGTTAAATCATCTCCATTTTAATTAATATTAGTGATCGAAAAAAAAATGCACGTCAAAACCCTTTAAAAATGATAAAATAAAAGACGTTATGCCTTAAAAATAAACTGATTACCGGCGTATGTGGCAGAGGTGAGATTCGAGCCCATGCCTCCCAAGAGACTGGTGCTTTCAAACCAGCCACTGATAAACACTGATAAACTGGCGCAATTTCCGACGGTAGGATGGAAACGTCAATTTTTCTCACTTGCAGAGATTATAAACAAACCTACTAATGTATAGATTAAACAGTAATAAATGCCTTCTCTAAAACGTTCTAAAATAATTTTAATATGCCGTTCAATGTTCCATAAGTTATTCCATGTTTCGTCTCGGTTATGCATTGGTAAAATGCATAAAACATAATTTACGAAAATATTTAAAATGCTCGAACATTTTGATTTCAAGATATTCTTTCGTATTTGTATCTGTGTAGGTCTTCCAATACCGCTTTGATGGTTCCGTCGATTTTTATGAAATATTTGCTCGATACGAAACTGGGTTTGGTGACGTTCATGGAGAGTTTTGGCTGGGTAAGTAAACGATCATAAGTGTTTACATAGACAAGATTTAAATACATATCAGTTTATGTATGCGTTTTATGTGTTAATATATCCATTCGGGTGAAATGTGAACGCATACATTATTGCAAGCAACATGTAGCAATATTGATCAAGTGGAGACAACTCACCAATGGAAAATCAAGAATTTATTTACAACAATATGAATATATATACAAATGAATATCAATGACGAAGTAGAAATATCAACGTTTAAAGCATTTTAATACACGTTATAAGATTCACTATTCAATATCTTAATTACGAATTAGACTGTTCGGTTTTAATCAGACTGAATGTCTGTATTTATTTATGTAATAAGTCTATATGAAAGCTCTATCAAAGCTATTGTCGTCTCAAAGCTATATTTAAACTGAGTCCTTCTGGTACAGCACACTATGTCTGGCACTAATACTTCACATCCGCAAATTTATTTCCACGAAATGCAACAATGCTCCTATGCACGCCCCTCATTAGCGAAGGCTATTCGTCCCGCTACCCTACTTCCGGTGACGTAATTTCCACGCGACGCCAACTCGCACGACCATATTCGGCGATGTCTCTAGTCCCGGCATTCCACCTCCGGTGATGTTATCCTGTATCCGCGTAACTAGGCCCTCTTGCCTAGCGTCCTCATGGTAAAAATCGAACATACAACGAAGGTGTTAACAAGCTCTAGCATAGCACATGTATAACATATTTGAAAAATTCAACGACCATAACTCTACTGCTTCTGTCTTATTCGAACTACTCAAAGGTTTTAACTATATTAAGATTCTGTCAGGTGTAGGAGCTAGAGTGCTAACAAGACAAAATATATTATTTTATATAAATCAAGGACCATAACTCCGATATAACTAATTATATTAAGCTGGTGTTCAAACGTGTCAGATCTGTCATAAGTAACAACAATCTGGCAAAGTTCGGTAAATATCGAATGGAAGAGATACAAGTTACAGGGCCAGTGAAGTAAAATATAGCAAGTATATATTCAACTAAATCAAGGACAATCACTATTGTGTTACTAATACGATCTAGCTTGGTTATCCGCTTTTATTATATGAATAATATGCGTGTTTGTTTGTTAGTATGTTTGCTTTCATAATTTCCAACACGTGTGGTTATATATGACGATAGAAGTGTTTATGGTGGAGGCAGACCACCCACTTTTTCTGGGTAAAATCGGTACTGCACACCTCCCGATATCCGTAAGAATTGACACTTCCTCATTTATAAGTCGAGCTCCCAATGGGATTCGAACCCGCACCGACGAGAGGCGAGAAGGATGAGACATAAAAACCCTATCGTCTTAACGAGGCAAACTTTAACGGACGGACAGACTGAAGTACGACGGATAAGCTTACCTAATCACACCCTAATGTATAGCTAAACATATTAACCCCATTAAATAGTAGTATGTACCGAAAAAAAGAAAATTTACATTGATCGGGCAAATAAAATATAATGTGTTTTGTTAAGCATATATTTACGCATTAACTGATATGCCATATATTATAACAATATATACTAAAGGAAAAAAGAAACATAAATCGTGAATTTCAGCTATATAATTTATATTATATATTTATATATATATATATATATATATATATATATATATACATATATTAACTTTTCTTAATTCCAGGTAATAGCCTCGGGCGATAATCACATCCTCAGGGTGAACATTGTTGTTATCACCCTCTAAGGAATGTGATATGTATATAGTATTACAAATAATAACGCGACATAAACATGATATTTCATTTATCTTTCATTAGGATTAAAGTTCATTTATGAAATGACTCATCAGACCAAAAGCGAAATTTATCTGAACTTCGTGGATAGTAACGGAAACATTGCGATGGAACGATTTAGTGACTTTTACATATCTGCCGGATCAGACTACACGTTACATATAGGCCAGCTTTTACAACGGAATGATACTTCAGGCCCATGTAAGTATACCGTCTTACATGGATGATACAATGTCATGTAGAAGCACAAACTATGAATTGCTCAGTTTCATTTACGGTATGAGTTTCACATTTTTAAAAGTATCGTTAAATGTAAGTGTAAACCGAGGTAACTTACCTTAGTGTTAACAGAAGACCTACGATGGTCTGGTCATCAAGGTCTTAGGTAGGTTCGTTAAAATTGAAATTGAAAACATCTTAGAATAAGTTTATGTTTTAAAAAATAAAAATATAATTATACATATCGAGGGTACAAATCCACACTGTTGTATGGTCTTAATTTTGTATATGTAGTTATACAATTGTTGAGTTGAGCCTTAGATACAGAGTCATATTTGAATTTGGGTGATTTTATAACATATTGCTGTTACACAAGCATGGGTGAGTATATACATTTGAATCATACAAAATAACACAAATTCAAAAAGGAATTTAAAATTGAATTTGGGTATGTACTTTTTAATTTGGGTGATTTTATTATATATTGTTTATATAATTTAATTAACATGATTAACGTGACTATCCCAGATATTGACCTTGAACTATTTCTCATGACCAGCAATGCATGTATATGTTTACACAATAGTAACCTTTGTTCGTAGTGTTGAACTAACATACTATGTAATTGTCACTCCAATTGTATTCCGCATGTAGTATTGATATGTTTTACTATTTAATTGTCACTCCATTTGTATTCCGCATGTAGTATTGATATGTTTTACTATTTAATTGTCACTCCATTTGTATTTCGCATGTAGTATTGATATGTTTTACTATTTAATTGTCACTCCATTTGTATTCCGCATGTAGTATTGATATGTTTTACTATTTAATCGTCATTAATAAAGTGTTCCTTTCTTCAGAACACCAATACCAATAGAACAAAATATCACATTCGTGTATTGTCTTAATACGTATATCAGTGTGCATAACCTTAAATGTCCTTAAATATTGACTCGTGTTTAACGTGCATTTATATAGATAGTTTGAGCCTTAACCTTGGAGGAAGATTCAGTGCAAATGATATTGATCAAGACGATTACAGCGTACACTGTGCACAACTCCGTCATGGTGGATGGTGGTATAATGCATGCACATACATCAACCCAAACGGAGATTATGCCACTCCAGGTCAGCGATCATCATATGACTACGGCTATGGAGGAATGATTAATCAAGGTTGGAGAGGAGCGAAATCGTTAAAATCTACAAAGCTTATGTTTAGGAGAATATGAATCAAAATACACGTACATAGGGGTCTTGTTACCTTAGAGCATAAGTGGGATTGTATACTAGTATTATAAGTCAATAGGAATAAAACAGGAGTGAAATAGAACTTGCTTAGATTTGAAAATCGGTACAGGATGTTTTGTTAGTAATTATTATTTTCACATTGAATGCTATAAATAGCATGTTTATGATTATCACATTGATTTCTAAGGAAATCATGTTGTTGTTTATGATACTGCATGCTGAAGAAATCATACCGTTGATTATCACATTGAATGATAAATGAATCATGTTGATGATGAAACATTGATTGTTAAAGAAAACATGTTGGTGATTATCACATTGAATGCAAAATAAATAAATCTGTTGATTATTTTTCTGAATGCCAAAGAAATCAAACTGTAGATTATCACATTCAATGCTAAAGAAATCATGTGGTCGATTATCACATTTAATGATACAGCGACCATGTTATTGATTATCACATTTAATGGAAAAGAAATCACGTTGTTGATTATCACACTGAGTGTTAAAGGAATCATGTTGTTGATTATCGCATTCAATTCTAAGGAAATCACGTTGTTGATTATCAGACTGAATGCAAAATAAGTCACGGTGTTCACCTTTGAGTGTAAAATGTATCATATTGTTGATTATCACATTGAATGCTAAAGAAATTATGTTGTTGATTATCACGTTGAATGCTAGAAAAATTATTCAGTTTATTATCATATTGAATGGAAAATAAATCATGCTGTTGATTATCACACTGAATGCTAAAGAATTTTAATGTTGATTATCACACTGAATGCCAAAGAATCTTAATGTTGATTATCACATTGAATGCTAAACAAATCATGTTGTTGAATATCACATTGAATGCTAAAGGAATCATTTTGTTACTTATCCCATTGTATACTAAACAATCATGTTGATGGTTATCACATTGAATGCTAAAGGACCCATGCTGTTCAGTATCACATTGAATGATAAAGGAATCATGTTGTTGATTATCATATTTAATGCTAAAGGAATCATGGTATTAATTATCACATTGTATGCTTAAACAATCATGTTGTTGTTTATCACATTTAATGATAAATAAATCATATTGTTGATTATCACATTGAGTGCTAAATGAATAATTTTGTAAATTATCCCATTGTATGCTAAATCAATCATGTCGTTGATTATCACATTGAATGCTTAAGTATCATGTTGTTAATTAGCACAATGAATGCTAAAGGAATCATGTTGTTGACTATCACAATGACTGGTAAAGGAATAATTTTGTTGATTATCACATTGAATGCTAAAGGAATCATGTTGTTGATTATCACATTGAATGCTAAAGGAATCATGTTGTTGGTTATCACATTGACTGCTGAAGGAATCATGTTGTTGATTATCACATTGAATGCTAAAGGAATTATGTTGTTGATTATCACATTGAATGTTAAATTAATCATGTAGTTGATTATCACATTGAATGCTAAAGGAATCATGTTGTTGGTTATCATATTGAATGCTAAAGGAATCATGTTGTTGATTATCACAATGAATGCTAACACAATCATGTTGTTGATTATCAAACTGAATGCTACAGGAATCATGCTGCTGATTATCACATTGATTGCTAAAGGAATCATGTTGTTGATTATCACATTGAATGCTAAAATAATCATGTAGTTGATTATCATATTGAATGCTAAAGGAATCATGCTGTTGATTATCACATTGAATGCTAAAACAATCATGTGTTGATTACCACATTGAATCTGTTCAGATAGTTTAACAATGAATAGAGTTTAGTTCATAATTTAATAATGTTACGTAATATGAAATGATTTGTTTAGTTTATTCCAACACCAAACGGTTAGATTTATAATTAGCGTAATAGATATGTTTATGTCATGATAATGAATGTCGATTCTTATGGCTGGTGGGAGGTATGCAGTACTGGTTCCTCCCAGGAAAACGTGGATGGTTGGCTCCACCACGAAATATATAGCTTAGAATGTTCTGACTGACGTAAACTATATTTCAACCAAGAAATGTTAGCATTGAGTTATTTGAGAAACTAACCCATCAAAAAAAAAAGTCAATATTACACGATAAAGTTCTGGTCATATAATAATGCATATGTGTCAATTAAAGTTAAGGTTTATTCACGGTTTCTTATAACACCCGCGATTTGAAATGCGTTTAATGAACTATGCGTTTGTAACTCCGTATTCGACTCTCCAATTGTGGGGTTTCGCCTCGCTGTTTGAAGCCGTTTAAATTGTGAATATAGTTTAAATTCCCAAAATGTATACATTGTATATGTATACAATGTACCTCGTCGTCTGTCGGTTTAGACAATTTAGTCCGTCGGATGGGGACGTAAACCGGGCGGTCCCGTGTATCGGTCTATCTTCCGAGCACGTTAAAGAACCATAGGAATCTATTCGATAATAAGAGTAGGGCAGGTTCCCGGATTCCTATGTATCCTTCCCCTCTCTCTGGGGCGGCTCTAAATAACCTATACTTTGTTGATGAGCCGTTAAACAACATTCAATTCACTAGCCCAGTGGTAACATCACTGAGCCCACAGTCGGAAGGTCGTGGGTTCAAACCCCACCATATGCTATATCATGTTTCATTAATTCATTGCTAATCCTTCATCACCATTCGGAAAAAAATACACATTCTCGGCACTCAAATTTGCTTCAGGAGTAATTAGAACCTCACTGCTGTTTTGTGACGATGCTAGGCCGACGTTCAATGAACGAAGGAAAGCTGTAGACAGAAAGTGGTTGGTTCTGGCGCATCTGAAGTATGCAGTGGCCAGTAGCCAAGTAGTGGCATAATAACTTGACTATCAGCAGTGTCCCAAAACAGTATAATCCAAAGGGAAAAAGAGCAATATCAGGTGAACTGCGGGTGAACAGCGAGAGTATTCGTAGAAACGGAATATAGAGCGATGTTTCAGCAGAAAGTATTTCATAATAATGTTGTAAAATCTGGCTATTGTTGGCGGTATGGTTACTTTAAGTCACGGATGGCAGTAAACAAAATGTTTAAACATACAACATATGCTTATTAGTACATGTATTAAATAACAGTTTATATAGGAGATTAAACGAGTTTCTAATACATATTGCGACGTGTACACTCTGTTCATTCGTTACAAAGTAAATTGATACGGTTCGAAGTGAAATTATACGGTGTAAAATTTCAGACCATACTACGCAAATAGAAATCATTCATTGCAATGAAAAACCATTTGACAAAAAAACTAATGTAATACTATAAAATACAACTCGGTACGATGAAAACTTCAACGATTTATCGAAAAATGTGAAGTGATACAGAACAAAGTAAATCAGCATGATGCAATATGAATCAGTTTAACGCAAACATATTTAATCTGGTGGTAAGTAAAATAATCGGGCGAAAACAAGTCGGTGCAATGCAATCGCAATCCGTTCAACTGAAGAAACTGATTTCATTACGTGTAAAGTGAACGGTACGACATTTGGCGGCGATATTTGCCACATCACTTGCAGGGTTATTTCCCCTACATAATTACTGGCCTTGTGATAAATCAAAGTACTGAAAGTTCTGAGAATGCAAGGTTTGATAGGAAATACTGTATGAATATTTGCACGATTGCTGGACATTTAAAATTTCCATAAATTTTACATAGTTTTAGCCAACTTGGCGATGTTTGGCGACCTACCAAAATCTTAGAGAGTCAATCCATTCCAAATATAGTGTGATCAATTGTCATTAAACTGTTTCAAATCTAGATTAGAATATTATTTTATGAAATTGCTGATGGATAGACAGATTTGTGTTTTATGGCCAAACTGTCACTCAATATGACCTCCATGTCTAAAATTATAGAATCATGTTTGTTATGGTAGTATGTACCTACTCTGAGAATCATGGCCCATATGGCAGTATATATCTACTCTGAGAATTATGGTTTTTATGGTTGTATATACCTACTCTGCGATTCATGGCTCTTATGGCAGAATGTACCTACTCTACTAACTTTGAGAATCACGGCTCGTCTACTCTACTCTATGGCCGGGACAACTGCCATAAGAATAGGTATACAAGTCGAACTGGAAATGCAGCTTTCACAGAACATGATTCTCCGAGTAGACACATACTACCATAAGAGACATGATTTTCAGAGGAAGTACATGCTACCATAAGAGCCATGATTCTAACAGTAGATACATACTACCATAAGAATCATGATTCTCAGAGTAAGTACATGCTGCAATAAGACCCATGATTATCAGAGTAGGTACATACTGCCATCAGAGCCATGATTCACAGAATAGGTACATACTACCATAAGGGTCATGATTCTCAGAGTAGATACATACTACCATAACAGCCATGCTTCTCAGAGTAGGTACATACTACCATAAGAGCCGTGATTCTCAGAGTAAGTACATGCTACCATATGAGCCGTGATTATCAGAGTAAATACATGCTACCATAAGAGTCATGATTCGCGGAGTAAGTACGTGCTACCATAATAGTCATGATTCTCAGTAAGTACATGCTACCATAAGAGCCATGATTCTCAAAGTAAGTACATGCTACCATAAGAATAATGATTCTGAGAGTAGATACATATTACCATAAGAATCATGATTCTCAGAGTAAGTACATGCTGCATAACAGTCATGATTCACAGAGTTAGTACATACTGCATAAGAGTCGTGATTCTCAGAGTAAGTGCATGCTACCAAAATAGTCAAGATTCTCAGAGTAGATACATACTACCATAACATCCATGATTCTCAGAGTAGATACATACTACCATAAGAGACATGATTCTCAGAGTAAGTACATGCTGCATAACAGTCATGATTCACAGAGTTAGTACATACTGCATAAGAGTCGTGATTCTCAGAGTAAGTGCATGCTACCATAATAGTCAAGATTCTCAGAGTAGATACATACTACCATAACATCCATGATTCTCAGAGTAGATACATACTACCATAAGAGACATGATTCTCAGAGTAAGTACATGCTAGTATAAGAATCATGATTCTCACAGTAGATACATACTACCATAAGAATCATGATTCTCAGAGTAAATACATGCTACCATTAGAATCATGATTCTCAGAGTAAGTACATGCTGTAATAAGACCCATGAATATCAGAATAGATACATACTGCCATAAGAGCCATGATTCTCAGACTAGGTTCATACTACCACAAGAGCCATGATTCTCAGAGTAAGTACAAGCTACAATAAGAGCCATGTTTTTCCGAGTATATACATAATACCATAATAGCCATGATTCACAGAATAGGTACATACTGCCATAAGAGTCATGATTCTCAGAGTAGACACATACTGCCATAAGAGCCATGATTTTTGACATGGGTACATACTGCCATAAAAGTCATGATTCTCAGAGTAGGTACATACTGCCATTGGAGCAATGATTGTCAGATTAGGTAAATACTGCGATAAGAGCCATGATTCTCAGAGTAGGTGTATACTGCCATACTAGCTATGATTCTCAGAGTATGTACATAATATCACAACAGCCATGATTCTCAGACTCGGTACATACTACCATAAGAGCCATGATTCTAAGAGTAGATACATGCTAACATAGGAGTCATGATTCTCAGAGTATGTTCTAGCTACCATAAGAGTCATGATTCTCAGAGTAGGTACATACTGCCATAAGTGTCATGATTCTCAGAGTAGATACATACTGCCATAAATGTCATGATTCTCAGAGTAGGTACATATTGTCATAATAGCCATGATTCTCAGATGAGGTTCATACTACCATAGGCTCCATGATTCTCAAAATAGGTACATACTACCATAAGAGCCATGATTCTCAGAGTAGATACATGCTACCATAATATTCATGATTCTCAGAGGAGGTACATTCTACCATCAGATCCATGCTTCTAAGAATAGATAGATACTACCAAAAGAGCCATGATTCTCACGTTTACGTAAATACTTGATCATTTGAAAACAGTTGTTGCGAAATGAACACAGACATTTTTGCAGACGATACAACTCTGCAATCATCGTAAAACTTCGGATATAAGTCAGTTGTAGAATCGCGTTTACAAGAGAGTGCTCTTTGTTTTGTCTCTTGGTACAATGGAAATGGCATGCTTAAGAACGTTAAAAAAACATTCACAATGCATGCATACTACGGATTTTTAACTCGACGTTTAAAGGAACACAGGGCAATCTTGATTTTTGTTAAAACTCACGGCGTCTCGGTTGTTTTTCTACATGACTACATTCCCTGCATTCCCCAAACGTGTTCAACATCACACACGACGAATGGTTTACAAATAGGTAAATGTTCAAACACCAGAATATATCAATCAGTTATTCATCAATGCCTCAACATTACGTGAGCGAAAATTACGTTCTAATACAAATGAAGACTTACATAATTCCCGGATGACATACAATACATCCTTTTATTATAATTCCTTTTCTGTGGTCTTAAAGAATGGAACACTTTTCCAATCAACATATCGACGATAATCACCACGTCAACAGTTCACACGCTTGTTCAAAGATCGCCTTATGCAACTGTAATCTTGAAAATTAAATTGTCTCAATGTGGTCTTTCTTATTGTTTTTTGCATTAAATTAACTGTTAATTATATTTTAATAATAGCGAGCTCAGCTCGCGTCGCGAAGCGACGCGTGCGCAAGCAAGCTCTACGGTAACGCGAGTAGCAAATACTACAGGGAAAAAAAACGTGGTAAAAAAGTCAAAACACAGTTAACTCCCTTAGTCAAACAAACTTAACTCCCTTGTTAAGGGGAGGTCATGTTTGTATTCGTTCCAAACGCAGTTAACTCCCATCTGTGTTTGGTATCCGGCCCACCTCTATTCGCGTTGGAGCTAGTCCAGCAGGCTACCAGACTTCATCGTTAATGTGACGTCATTAGTAGGTAAACCGTTGGTGATTATTGCGGCCGATTATTTCCAGCTGGATAAAGAAAGTCAATGTAACAGTAGATCTACCTAAACTTTAAAAGCTACTGCAGTATCGATAATCTAAAAAACCATGATTAAATGAAAACGCATCGCACTTTAGTGATATATATATCTAGTTATTCTGTACCGTAAAGTCGGTGGGTGGGGAAATTGTTACCACTGCTGTGCCAAGTTTCCAAGAGACAAGAGTTAGGAAATACACGTGTACTCTTGTGAAAATGAGCATATGCACAAATATCATACACAGCTAAACGCATATCAACTGGAATTATTTTATTGTTAAATAAGAAACAAGACAGGAAATACTACATACTTTAGTAGTTTGTTTATCCAATGGAAATTACAAGTTGCAGAAGAATAGTTGAGTTGGTGGCAGGTGGGTGAAGAAATCCATCGTTGATTATCTATAGTAGTTTAAGTTGTAGAAGATTAAAGTTGATCCAAGTAGATTGTTGTTTCGACGAATGGGATGACTGCAAAGATGGTAAGTAAATCAATCCCATTTCCGGCTCACGGCACGGTAGATGTAAAGTCTGTCTAGTAGGACAATACGCGTGCATGTGAAATTCTGCGCTGTCACCGCTCAGTAGGTCAATCCTGTTGGTTGTAAGTCCCGTGATGTTTATGTCTGTATCCACGGTGGTTATACGTCTCAGTAGAATCCAAGAAACGGCCCTGAGAAGGGCCAAAGTACCACCCTAGTGTGGGGTGTATACCTAATCGGAGCGTGTTGCATCTGTACTCATGACTGCCTGAGTACTACACTTTCAACGTTCAGCTCGATGGGACTAGCTTGTACCGAAAGCCCACCGGGCCCGACGTTGATGGTGGACGATGGTGGTAGTCACGTTCTAACATTACTTTCAACGTTCGGCCCAATACTTTCAACGTTCGGCCCAATGGTTCGATGTGTAACGACCACAGGGCCCGAAGTTGATGGTTGACGTTGAAGGTAGTTCCCTGCAGGATGTGTCGACATCGCTTGAAGAGTTGTAGGTATCGTCGGTAAGTAAGTGAAAAAGCTGACCAAGCCTCAATCCGTTGTAGACGGACACGTCCTGCTGGTTCGGTGGTCTGAACGGGAATGTGAACATACTTTAAAGCTACAGAGTCCCTGTATCAATCGATTTCTTCTTTGTAGGCGTGTCTTTATTTGTAACTTCATGTTAACCAGCTCATGTCGAAATTGGGTATTTAAGAGAGCAAATATAGCGCAGGAAATCATTTACTGTACATACATCGACCAGTGCAAATCGTACCTATACACAGGTAACTGTAATTTTTACAGAAAAAAAAGTTAGTTTTCTTTCGGGGCTCGAATGCACGACCTTCTGATTTCAAGTCCTGTGCTCTATCAATGAAGTACAACGCTACTTGAGAAATTAGTATACTAACTACCATTTATTATGAGGCAAAATAACTGAACATATTTGAACGCAACTAAAGATGGATCAGTAAATATGCAGTCCATATTGTCGAACGTGTAAATTAACATTGCCTGGTGTAATACTATATCTTATCAATATGAAACTAATACTTCGCCTTAAATCAACCATATCTCGACTTGTTATTTAGCTCTTGATGAGTTTGTGTGCGCGCTCTTGTTATTACGTAATGCCTATTTAGTGTTAAAAATGCTACAAAATACCAATAAATAGCAGTGGCTCTAGAGGTTCAGCGTACATCTTTCAAATCTTACAAGTGCAAGGCTGTGGTTCAAATCCCGTTACGGGCAACTATTTTTTTATCACATATATTCTGAAGCCGTATATTTATCGATGTTACTTGTACGGAGGCTAAATAAAAATATGAAATTTTACGTATCGATTTCTCCTTATATACTGACTTTTGGGGTATTCGTCGATTTGAAACTACTTCACACGTGACTCATTCATATTCATGAGTTATTACCAGTTAAAATAGGGACTACAGCTTTAACAGAATTTTTCTAAGTTCAAGGCCTGAAACAATACTTCATATTGACTAACCGATTATAACTGATGATTGATCGGTTACCGGTACGCCCTACCATTGGTTACCAAATACCGATTGTAAATTTCAACTGATTGCCCATCACTAGTAAATAACAGAAGACATCATTTAGATCTTGCCTTGTTTTTGCAGCGTATAAGCACAATTTTGAAAAAATTATATATGCGTCTCATTTCGCATAAACTTCACTTTTCGGTTTACGGAGCTAATTGCTCAAACATCTGGCATACCTGAATAGAAAATGTTTATTCTGTGGTCTGAAAATACACTGATTAGTGATGGGCAGTCGGTTCAAATTTACCAGCGATCATCATTTACAATCGGTTGGATGTAACTGATCAATCATCGGTTACAATCGGTTAGTTAATATGAAACATAACATGTGTATGTTAATCTGAGTTTGAGGCCTTGAACTTAGAATTATTACTGATTAATCAGGTATTCTTTCCTGTCTTGTGTCTTATACCTTTGCCATTTCAACAGCAAAATAATTATAATCGATATAAATTTGTTTATTTGTTCATTTTCACTAGTCTGGTCTCATGGAAAATCATGGTTATTTCTATTTTGAACATTAAGTGCATTTTTAGACTTTCATAATCGATCATCATAATCGGATGTCTAAGTAACTGATGATCGATTCGGTTACAATCAAATACTCGTTACATCACTAACACTGATGATATGTTATCTTTCTTGCACTGTTTATGATTTTATCATTTATCATACCTCCCAAGGCACATTATTGTTGATAATATAAGAACAGGTTAATAATATAAACAGTATATTTAAGAATTGATTCACTATAGTTTTCAGTATTCCTGGGGTTTTAACGACGGCAGTGGTTGGCAAATTTACCATAAAATGCGAAGTGAATGGAAAATTTACCATAAAGCTATTTATGGTAAAGTTGCCACTCACTACCACCGTTCAAATCCCAATATTTACATTTCTATTGCATTGATCTTAAATGAAACATGTTTATTTGTTGCATTTAATTTCCCAGTGAAATAACACTTTTACGTTTTGGGCAGAGTTAATTAAAGCAAAAAAAGGTATAGTAACTGTTTATTCGTATGATTAACTTGAGAACTGTCGTAAGTTGCTATAAAAAAGCGTGCAAGGTTGGCAACGTCACTGTTACAAAGTGTATAAACGGATTAAATTCAATATTTCTTTATTTGTACGGGTTATGAAAAACATTTAAGCTAGTTTAAATTTAGCGAGAAGTGTCTCAGACTTCACACACTTTAAACTAGCCTAACATGTTGGATAGCCTGTAGTAAGATATAAATATTGAATTAAATCCTTAAAAAATCAATTCTTCGATGGATTAATCTAGTTTTTCATTTGCCTTACTCCAGTACACGCTTGTTAACATCCCTCTGCTAGGAAATATTTTCCTTTTTGCAGTGTTATACAGTAGCTTCGTGTACATACATTTTTAATGACGTATCAACACATTATCTAAGGTTATTTAAAGCCGCACCAGGCAGGGGAGATGGATATATAGGAATCATATAACCTTCAATACATGGGACTGCCCACTTTATGTCCGGCGCATCCCTGGCCGGGATAGTAAAGAGGCTGCGTCTCAAACTTTCTCGTCTCTCACAGCTACAGGTTTGAATCCCACTGTAAGCTTGACTCGTCAAGTGAAAAAGTGTCAATAATCACGGACGGCTGGAGCTATACAGTACTGGTTCTACCCAAGAAAAAAATGGATTTGCTTCTACCACAAAAAAATAGACCGTCATATATAGCCTAACATGTGCTAAATGACCTAAACATAACACAACATTCAAACAGTTTATGTCCACATCAAAAAGACAAAGCTAATAAATTAAACGCATTCCCATGGGCACATTGAAACACTCATGAGTGGTGCAAGTAAGATCTCTAGATTCAAAGTCTATCATGCTGTGTCACAACCGTTTCAGAAATTAAGACGTTTTAGACAAATGCTATCAATAGTGTTTGCTGAATCGATTATAAAACTGTGTTTTGAAATTATGTGGGTTTTTTGTTGTTGTTTTTAATCTCTTTTATAATTTTCAGTGCCATGTCTGCCTTAATTAACGGCACCCTTAGATGTCCTGAATGTTCAGGAATGTCCAAGAAAAGAATATAGCATGTGTCGGTCTTCCATTGTTTGTGGTTGTTTATGACTGCGTTCTACTTTAATAGTAGAACTCAGCATTAATAACCTGCAACGGATGGCTTGAACTTGCAACCAAACTAAAATGGACTGGATGTACATGTACCATTGAGGCGCAGTCATCTGTGGTTGATGGATACAATAGTGGGATAAGTGATGTACCAAACAATCAATTGTGGCCAACGATTTGTTATTTAGTAATTGATATTAAGTTATGACATTCCACAAGAGATCATTGCAAAAAATATTATCGCTGAAAACAAAACATACAAGCTACTTTGTCAAGAATCCGTCAGATTACCACCATCTCAAAATAGTACAAAATAAACTCCTTTTTTATATAGAAAGAAAGTTACATTTTTTCGCGTACAATGCGGAGACGGAGAAGCGAACCCGAGCTGCATTCCTCTAGTGACATTGGTGAGAAGTGAGTGAGTTCAAGTACGTTACCCAGACATGATTTTATATTTTGTAGTGCATCCATGGTTGAGATGGTAAAGACGCTGCATTGGAAACCATCTCAACGCTGTTAGAATCCCACTGGGAGCTCGAGTTGTAAGTGTCAATTCTTATGAACGACGGGAAGTATAGAGCATGTGTCTTACATCTTCTACCCAGGAATAAGTGAGTTGTCTGCTTCCACCACTAAAAAATGTTGACCGTCATACATAGCCTAAAATGTGCTGGAAAATGACATTTCACACCAAACAAACAAAAACGATTTCAGTTTTATTTCAATTGCCCTTAACAAAAATGTTCTTGTCCGGTAAATGTGGTAAGTAGCATCTATGGGTCCTTTATTCAAGGTCATGCAGTTAAACCCCTTCTTTTTCTTTCGAGTAAAGAGCTAGAAACTTCATAGTTCATAATTAGCTCTTAAAATAATGAGAGCAACCTAATTGGCCTATGTGTTTTCAATATACCATGTGTTGCACATTATATTGATGTTTACATGTTCAAGGTCAGTGTGAATTCATAATTTTCCATTGCAGAGATGTTCAGATTTTATCTTATTTTTAGTAGGTGATAAAACTTGTGTTACTCGGTTTTTATCCTTAGGTTCTATAGTAAAATAAAAATCTTTGGCAGAGTAAAATGATGATTATGTTCTAGATTTTGATTTTGAAAGATACATATATGATATATTGAATCAATTTGCATGAGGCCAAATACAATTATACCTGTGTTTACTGTAACATTGCTGAAAAAAATTGGGTAGGTAGGTAGGCATTTCATTTTATTTTATTTTTTTTATTTTATTTTTTGGCGAAGTTAATTTAAGGTGGCGATGAGCTTTGAAAAATGGGAAAATGTGGTATTTTAAAAACTACAATAGATAACAATATGAAATTGTGTATGTGTTATTGTTTCCCAAAAGGCATGGCAACAATTGGCTCTTTTCCCAATCACTTGCAATTATTGCAAAGGGGTAAAACAGTTTAATTTATTTTTCGTAAGTCCGGAAGGGGGTCAGTTCCAACAGCAGGAAAATGAGAACATGAGTCGGCCGTGATAGCGTGAACATAATTATTATTATATATTTTTTTTTATTTATTTATTTTTCAATAAAAAAAAAATGTGTCGGGGGTGTTTTCAGCGGGTCGGTCGGGTTACAGTGAACTAAGGTATAATTTTATTTGGCCTGAATGTGCATGAAATATGCAGGGTTGTAAAAGAATCACACTGTAGATACCTTAATTTTAACAGTAAACTTGGTTGAACATCAAGGATAAAGACCGAGTTTATCACCTACCAGAATGTATTGGGTAGGTCTTATTTCTGGTCACTAATTGGTCAGTTTTTTTGATGATGCTCTATTAAAATTATGAATACTGATGTACTTCTGGTGTTCATTCCAATAAGCTGTCCAACAAATTGAAACCGTTACCGTATCATTAATATATTGAGCGTGAACATCACTTAAGTTCAAGGTCAAGCATCTTGCGCAAGACATTTTCCCTTGGCTTTGTCCGTCTGATGGGGATGGTAAATAGAAGGTCCAAACTACCAAAGGCTATCCTGTCTGAATGTTAAATAATTATTACAATCTTTCTGACAGTAAGAGTAGGGCAGGGTTTCATGATTAATCTATTCTTCACCTCTTACTGAGATGGCTCTAATAACCATAATGTGCTGATGATTGTTTTCATTTGCATTCCAGTGTTTTTTTTAATGAGTTGAGCTCGCTATGAGGCAGTGCCTTATTCATATTAATATATTTAAACTTATTAGACCATGATCCATACACTTTTTTGTTACCATCTCAAGGGAAAAATTCTTACTAGTACCATGTTATTGAGTACCTTGTAAAGAAACGAAAAATCCATGATAGCAGTGCTAACACGGTATCTGATTCCTGTTATTAGAGTTATCTCCCCCTTTTAAATAAAAATCTGCTTTCTTTAAGAAATATTTTTCTCTGCAACTACAATAGCTACTGGTCCAATATTGTGCATGTTTAATAAGGTTAGGGTCCTCCACCAAGTACTTTTAAAATAGTGACCCTGTGGTCAAATATGGTCCAATCCCGTGGGTAACAGTTTTACATAGAGTTATGAAGGAAAACGTTAAAAAAAATCTTCTTCTCTAAAACCGTAAGAGCTAAACGTCTAATATTATGCATGTAGCATAAGCTTATGGTTCACTAGCACATTTGTTTAAATGGTGACACTAGGATCATATTTGGCCCCGTCCCAGGGTTCATATATTTATATAGAGTCATACAGACAAATATTTAAAAAATCTTCTCTACACAATCAGAAAAGAGCCAGCGGTCTAATATTTTGCATGTAACATAAGCTTATGCTTCCCTGGCAGTTTTATTTAAATCATGACACTGAAGACAAATATGGCCCGGTCCCGGAGGTCACAGTTTTACAAAGAGTTATATAGGAAAGTCTATATATGCATATTGTTCTCTGAAACTACAAGAGCCTGATGTCTAAAATGTTGCATGTAGCATAAGATTAGTGTCCCCCTACTAAATTATTATTAAAATGGTGACCCGGCAGTCACACTATTAAATGGAGTTATTTAGGAAAGGTTTGGTTAAAATTGATGACAATGAGGTCAAATATAGCCACTACAGGGTCTTAGTTTTACGTAGATTTACATTTAAAAATAAAATACTTTATTATTAAAGAACATGAGAGCACTTTGAGACAAGGCCAGTGGGTCAATTGCTTATGGCTTGTTATTCAAATGTAGTTATAAGTTAACTGCAATTATTTATTAGAATTATTTCGATTAAGTATTACATTATAAAGACTTAAATAATTAAAACACTTATGTAAATGTCTATTTAAGGATGTTAACAAATCGCATATTGAACAAATCCATGAACTAAAATCACAAAGGAGACCACTGCATTGTCAACTCATGCAAAAAAAAGAAGTCATTTTACGTTTATACTGTTCATGTTTAGGTAATGTACACTCTTAAGTAGTAGCACCGGTATGTCAGACATAGCTTATAGAGTATAAATCTGTAAATATAACCGTGTTCACTAAGTGTGAACTTCGTCTTCTTCTTTCAATTAAAGTGTTGTATTCTCAGAATGTGGTTACCCTGTGGTTAAGACTGCGCTAGCCCATAAAAACAGATGACCTTCTCTGTCACTATGTTACAATGAAACGTATTCAAATATAGTGGTGATTTAGTTGATGAAGATTTGTTTGCGTGGTGTTTAACGTCATTTGTCAGCACATTTTGGGCTATGTATGACGGTCGATTTGTTTGTGGTGTTGGCAGACCACCCACTTATTCCTGGGTAGAAACAGGACTGCTTACCTCCCGCCTTCTGTAAGAATCGACACGTTCTCACTTACAAGTTGATGAAGAAGAAGGAAGGAGCAGGCATAGTAATAAGCCTGGTTATGAATGCCTCTACAGTGTCGGTGTCGGTGGATTTTGGAAGAAGATTCTTGATTGTCCGTGGGTAAAAGGAGTATTTGTATACATCCTTAAGGACAGTAGGTTGATATAGTCGCCAGGAACCTCTGATATGCTTGTTGTTTGGAATTAATAACTGTACATTTAGCTGGGTGAAATAATTTCATTTGCCAGTCTTCTTTTCATTTCTCAAGAGCTGATAGGTTTTTCTGAAGTAGTAGCGATACTCTGGGTACCGATCTTATATGTAAGTGTCTACACAATGTATTATCTTATATGTTATGCTATATTATAATATCAAGTAATATTATTTAAATAAGATAATCTGTACTGGGTATTCTTAACTGCATTTTATTATCCAAAAGCTTTAATTGCCAAATGTATTAAAAACATAAATGAGCTGGGCATATATAAGGCTTGAAGTACAACACCAACCTTAAAACACTTCTGCGACTAGGAATATCACAACCCTTATTTTATGGAGGTCTATAAACTTCGGAAGTTAAGGGATCTGGCGGGTTTCCTGACAAATTTACAAAATTAATCAGGTCGTACCCTAGATTGGTTTTCTCTTTGGCTGTTGCTGTTGTTAAGTACAGTTATGGATACATCCTGAGATGTTTCTTATTTTGTATTTTATATAGCTTTACAACAACATCTTAGTGTTTCTTTTGTTAGTATCTCTGGATGTGGACTTTATTGTTAGAGAGTTCCTTTTGATGTGATGTAGTTTTGTGTACATTGTCTTGTCTATTTGGGCGCTGAAGACAGGATAATAGCGAGGATTGTGTACACATAAAACCGACTCAATTGTATGCCTTATTGACTACTGACCGTTCCAAGTCGGTAACCCTGTCTTCACCACCCTTTCTGTTGTGTTTTTGTCTTTTTCATTGAATAATTAATTAAATATTGC
Organism: Cyrtodaria siliqua; assembly: GCA_037043455.1. Taxonomy (NCBI): domain Eukaryota; kingdom Metazoa; phylum Mollusca; class Bivalvia; order Adapedonta; family Hiatellidae; genus Cyrtodaria; species Cyrtodaria siliqua. The sequence goes on along the minus strand of JAWPHD010005481.1, from coordinate 21,187 downwards.
TCCTTGTTTGTAGTACAGTGCGGACCTACGATGCGTTTGGACGCTGTGGTTTCTATAGGACCCTATATCTCATTTTTGCAGGCATATTGCAACTCGACATACAAGAAGATAAATTGCTATATAAGATTTACCGTTGTGAACCCAGCTTCATGGATATAATCTTCATGACGTTTTAACGTTTTGGTTGTATGTATCTTAATGCAGTAACCATGTTTGAGCCCATACAGCCTGCTGATGCGGTGGATAGCACTAGACTCATGAAATCTGGAGTACCCTGGTTCAAACCTCACCGGCGCCAGTGAATTTCGTAGGTGTGTTCTTGAGCAAGACACTTGCCCTTTCCCTCATTCGTCTGATGGAGACGTAATGCGGGCGGGCTCGTGTATCGCATTTTTTCCTCTCCGATCACGTTAAAGAAACATAGGGCTTTTTTTGTTAGTATAAGTAGACAGGTTCCTAGATTCCTATATCCTTCCCCACTCTCTCTTTGAGGTGGCCCTAGGTAACCTTATATGTGTTGATGAACCATTAAACAACATTCCATTCTGTTTCTTTACAAGTGCATATTGAAAAGTCTCACCCACAAAATAAAGGGTAAAACTATGCATTTTACAAAACATTTCGGAGAAAGATCAATGATGACCAGTTTAAAGCAATACAATTATGTGTCATTGTTGGCATTGTTACCACTTCATTAGCGATAAACCTTTTAGATACCTGTCATTCAAGTTGCACTTGCGTGCGCTAAGTTGCACTTGCGTGCGCAAATTATGATTTGATGCTTACTAACAGTCCCAATCCTAGGTTAATGCAATACTATAAATCAAATATGAAGGACATCACAACCTATGTAATTAAGATACATATCTTAAGCAGGTGCTCTTGTAACAACTGCACCGACACTAAAGAATAGTTGCCATGGTAAGTGATTAATTTGTACAGTTGTCTGGCCCTTAAACTTTTTCTTCCTCGATTCTATTTTATTTATTACTTTATTTATTTTATAATTTACTTTAATTCCTGTCTTCATATGTAATGCATAATCCAAATGTTTAATCATAGTAAGTATTGAAATAGCGCATACACCTAATAAAAAAAGAATAAATTAAATGTATGTCATGAAAATAGTAAAACCGCTCATTTTTAAATTCCTTTGGACTGTTTGTGTCGTTTTGAATATATGTCTCTATCAGAACATTTTATTTATATCGATGTTGCAGTTACTGTGAGGAAGGCTTATACTTCCAGTTCGGCGTGTGTATCACTGAACAAATATATGCAATGCCTGGAACGACTGAACGTTACATACGGCATATTTTTCTGAATCTATACTAGCAGTCCCTTCTTCATATAATACTATCATTTAAATCATCATAGAAAGGATGTAAATTAGTAATTCTTATAAGTTTACATAGAATGAAAACAATATTGATTAAACTAAATGAATAAACAATGTGTCAATAGTGGGTGGGGTAAATTGACTTACAATTTGAAGCAAAATGGAGATTTTAAACAGATTTCTATGCTTAACAGAACTTATTTTCTCTTTATATAACTAAATGAACTGTAAACTTAATTGCATCGTTTAAAAATACCTCAATAATTATTCACACAAGCATGACATGCAAAAATGAACTTCAAGCAATTAGATGAAAGCGCTACATTGATATTCTATTAATGTTCCGATTTTTTTTTATAAGCTACCTGTTCCAGATTGCTATCATGGTAAAATGTAATCTACATACATTGCTCTTTCCAAAAAGTGATGGTAGAATTTGTCCCTTAAGATGGTAACAATATCGAACATTTTGGGTCCTGACTCAAGTCCTATATGGTAGAATAAGACAAACAATTTCAAATAGTTTTTTTAATTGTATGCAAGCAGTTCTAAGTCAAAATTATACTGGATAATAAATTCTAGACTCTACTTTGAATGTTTGATAAACACTTTAAGATTGGCCTGTGTCATTTGAAAGATATTTTAGTCATCTTAACAATCATTGAGAATTGTTCTTTTAATATCATGAAGATTCTAGACATGTTTATGTGATATATTAAATTGTTTCAACAAATATGTGTACATACTGCAAATATATATATGAGGATCATATGTCACACTGGCTGTTTGCCAAATATGTTATCCTCGATAAATAAAGATATAAGTATTGTAGTTATTATTTTTATTCTATTCTATTATTCTGTCCTTTAAGGCTAAAACGTCAAAACGTCATGTTATAAAAACGTTCGATATCGGAGTTCTTGTTTTTTCTCTTTCTTTTTAAAAAAGGGGCATTTTACGCAAACTTAAAAACAACACAAGAGATATTTGTTAAACATACATATGCCCCTCTCTGAGTTGAAGTAGATATAATACATGTTTAGCCTTCCGCCCAGGTGAGCTATAATGACTACTGTTCGTCTGCCGCTCTCTTTGTTTCTGACCATCAACAATTGTAAACATCATCTCCACGTGATCAGTGTTTTACCACATAGATGATCATGAGGTAATGATTTTCAAATGTGTGATTTCTATCCAAGATGGTCACTATCAGGGATAAAGTTATATAGGAAACTTTTTTAAAACGTCTTCCTTCTCAGAAACTACAAGTCTGTGGTTTAATATTATGGATTTACCATAAGCTTATGGTCATCTACAAATTGTGTTCAGATGACGACCATGGGTTTAATTTGGACCCGCCCACAGGGTTCACGTGTTTTACATATACTTATATAGTGAAAAACTGAATTCATTTTTTCTCGGTAACCACGCGGTATAGAACTCTCATATATTGCACGTAGCACGGACGTATGGTCCTTCGGACCATTACTAAGTTTTTTCAGAAAGATGTTAGACCGATATTCAATTAAATTAGATCGAGGTCTAATTCATTTAATTAAAGAGAGGTTCAATTACCTGAGTTTATGATAACTTATTTGGGTGTAGATGTACATGTGTGTGAAGTTTCACGAACAAGGGTGAACCTATTATTTTTCAAGTTAGAACAAAAGTTTGCTTACAACGTGAAGTTTAACAAAAATCTTTATAATTAAAATAGGATTATAGAACCACAAGGGCAGTGGCATTGACAAATGGCTAAGGAAGAACGGGTTAAAGTGTCTTTTTGACCATACGCCAATAGTTTGCCGACATGAGTTAGGTTATGTTGCATGTTAAAGTTATACCAAAAGCGGTATAACTGTCGAATTAAAGTTCGTAGTTATTGGACATATCAATGGCATTGAACAATTGAAATGGAGGAATTTTATACAGTTTCAGGACCATAGGTCAATATTTTGCCAAGTTATGAGCTAGGTTAGTTTGCAGGTTAACGTTTTAGGAACATTAACATAGCTCTGCAGAAATTAAAGTCATAGTCATTGGACATGTGTTACGACATTCATGGGGCATGATGAATATGTGTAGCAAGTTTCATGAACATAGGTCAAATAAGAGTTCTACTCCAGCCTTTAATGGTTTTGAGTATTGTTCAATCAGCCTTAGGGTATGTTGCCTGTATTTTATTTTAGTATTTTGACTGTTACCTGTGATACATAGACTTCATTACCTCTGCTCCCAACTAAATTATATTTTGTTGATGAAAAAACAAATTCTCGTTCAAGGCTAAGCATTTTGTTAGCAACTGGGACCATACGCCGCTGACAAAGGAAAGGTGTGAAAATACCTCATTGAAGGTTCCATGTTCACCGTCATGTGCAAACCATCTTCGGCATGGCTCAAATTTCTGTACTATTGACCTTTAAATATTGAGTTCTTCTCAACCCGGGGCTAAAGGGCGCGAACGCTAGCAAGTAATTTTATCTACTGTTCATGAACAGTCTTAGTCAAACCGAGACTACAGTATTTTTTGTATTTATCGATTTATCGTGTTCAACGATTTCCAAATTCTCTCTTCATACTTGTTTATGGCCAAAGTTGCAGTTAAAAGTATGAAGAGTGAGAACCGAGGAAGGTGGGGACAAAGTGATCTCTATACTTATCTCTCCCAGCTAAGCAGGTGATACAAACAAAACACATCCGAGATATATTCATTTAAAGGTGAAATATTGTTTGGAGAAAGGCTTTTCTAACTCTGAACCAAATTAAAAAATATATTAATATCAAACAACTGTAGGAAGTTTGCCTAATTCATTATTCATGTTTACAAACATAGGACTATGATTACTTCTCCATTTCGGTGATAACTATTTGCTTCAATACTGCGGATACCTTTGCAACTACCCGCACTTAAGGCACTGCTGTGACAGACAAACCAGTTTCGATGAAAGTTCTTTCATATTGAACGTATTTATTTTCAGTAGTGTAGGTTAGATACTGAATTTAAATTTGCAATATCATATCTGTCACGTGCCCATGTGTCCATGTTTTAAACTCCAAAAATGTTTTCTTTCAATGCAGCAAACACAACAATGAGCGAATTGTCTAAATTAATTATACTAATTTTCGGACATGACTAAAACGTTTGCTTGTTTGTGTGTTTTTATGCTATACCGATTAGACAGCTATGAATCGCTCGTTTAAAAGTGTAGGTAGAATAAGAAGCACAACTCCAATTCGCACTTACCGGTGAGGTTTCTGAAAACGTACCTCCTTCTGTTTCTGAAAACATTGCCTGCCTAAACAACCACCGTTTTTTTTCAATTGACTAAACATTTAATACCACATGTCTGTGCATAAACCTCACCAAATAGTACTATCTCACGTCAATCTAGCCGGTGTTTTTAACGACAACATATTTCCAATCTTATTTTTCTGGAACCAATGTTATCGTCTTGAAATATCTCGCTCTCACCACAATAGAAATTCCGTATTTGGAGACTTAGCTCCGCCCAACACACGAATGCTGAATCTAAATAATTTGATAACACCGTCAACCACGTGCAAATGTTTGCATTTATAGTAGTGGTTTCTTATCATGAAACAATAACACCGTCAACCACGTGCACATATTTGTATTTATAACAGTGGTTTCTTCTCATGAAACATTAACACCATCAACCACGTGCAAATGTTTTTATCTATAATAGTGGTTTCTTCTCATGAAACAATAACACCGTCAACCACGTGCACATGTTTGTATTTATAACAGTGGTTACTTTTCTTGAAACAATAACACCGTCAACCACGTGCAACTGTTTGTATTTATAATAGTGATTTCTTTTCATGAAACAATAACACTGTCAACCACGTGCAACTGTTTGTACAAATGGTGAGCCTATTTATCAGTAAGGCTGTCTTGTTTCATGATTGTCTCAAGCACACTTTTCGTATAACATGAAGTGTATGTCAACGTTTACAATTTACGATTATCGTCTGTTCCAACTCACTTTAAATACCACATAAGTGTAACATTAAATGATCATGTAAATATAAAATTAGTTGGTGTCGTTATACTATTAATAATATATGATCATAAATTCCCATTCTACATAAGAATTATGAAACGAGTCATGAATTCATTTAATTTTAAGGAGCCTTTTGATGATGCTGTATATATGGAATCTAACGTCACTTTTAACCATGACGAAGGTGTCTGCTTGTATCAGTGAGTTCAATGCTCAACTTTATATTGCTGCAACACTAGACGCATGACATGATACCCCAACCAGTATAATAATACACCGGGCCGACCAGTCTACCTATAACTACTCTTTATATATGCTGAACGTCAAGTCAAACAAGGGAGCTACTAGTACCATTTTATGAGGTCTTAGATATGACCCTGGCCGGGGATAGAACCCATGACCTCTCGCTTGCGAGGCGGACAAGGCAGCTACTAGTACCATTTTATGAAGTCTTTGATATGACCCTGGTCGGGGATAGAACCCACGACCTACCGCTTGCGAGGCGGACAAGGGCGCAACTAGTACCATTTTATGAAGTCTTTGATATGACCCCGGCCGGGGATAGAACCCATGACCTCTCGCTTGCGAGGCGGACAAGGGAGCTACTAGTACCATTTTATGAAGTCTTTGATATGACCCCGGCCGGGGATAGAACCCATGACCTCCCACTTGCGAGGCGGACAAGGGAGCTACTAGTACCATTTTATGAAGTAATTGATATGACCCTGGCTGGTGATATAACCCATGACCTCCCGCTTTCGAGGCGGACGCTCTACCATGAGGCCACGACCGTTGTTTTTGACGAGTTAAAATTTAAAATCATTCATTACGCGTTTCTTAAATCTTTTATGTAATAGGAACGAGTGCACGATCCTATTTATCACGTGCCACTAGTCAAATGTATCAAATAATTAAGAAGGATTAATCAGGGACGAGGTTTTTTTTAGCATCAAAACGTCATGTGATGTCATAACATCATATCCACAGCCAGAACAGCATTGGTCAGGGTCATTTGTTTGATGTCATAACATCATGTCCACAGCCAGAACAGCAGTGGTCAGGGTTATCATTTTGATGTAAAGGTTATGTTTTAAACAATTGGCTTTCGTTATCTTGTTAAGTTATTTGTGTTTATGAATCAGAATAAAACTTATCTTATGCTAAATGCTTGATATATTTTCATTCTGATAACTGCAAATGGTTAAATGAGTGTATGTTATGTAGCATGCAAAGGTTATATGTATACTAAAAAGCTACCCCAGCAGGACTACCGTTACCATAAACTTCGAAAACATTTGAATAATTTTATTATCGTAACCCTGCTTTACTTTTAAAATATAAAAGTAATTTAAGAACTCTTCTGCGACAAGGACTATCACAACCTGACTTTCACTTTCATACAATCTTTATTAAACTTGTTAAAAGGTTTATCAAAAGAAGTTATGACCCTATCATTTTGCAACGTACTGCATGTTTAGTGGTTGACCCATTTACAGTTCGCGACTATGCTTTACTCTTTGATTGTGCGATAACCGGACAGATTGTTACGGTGGCATAGAGGTGACATGTGTATGTTTTTATTTATCTCGTGCGCACGAGATACTAAGGCGTGCTCACGAGATACTAAGTCGTGCGCACGAGATAACTAAGTCGTGAGCACGACTTACTAACTCGTGCGCACGAGATACTAAGTCTTGCTCACGAGATACTATGTCGTGCGCACGAAATAACTAAGTCGTGAGCACGACTTACTAACTCGTGCGCACGAGATACTAAGTCGTGCTCACGAGATACTAAGTCGTGCTCACGAGATACTATGTCGTGCGCACGAGATAACTAAGTCGTGAGCACGACTTACTAACTCGTGCGCACGAGATACTAAGTCGTGCTCACGAGATACTAAGTCGTGCTCACGAGATACTAAGTCGTGAGCACGAGATACTATGTCGTGCTCACGAGATACTAAGTCGTGCTCACGAGATACTATGTCGTGCGTACGAGATAACTAAGTCGTGAGCACGAGATACTAAGTCGTGAGCACGAGATAATTAGCCAATCAGAATACACTTTACACACATGGATGTTGTACGAGAATGGGAAAACTTAAAAAATAAATCTTCTTGTCCCAAACCATAAGGCCCAGAGTTTTGATATTTGGTATGTAGCATTACCAAGTGGACCTCTACAAAGATTGTTCAAATTTTGGCCCTGGGGTCAAAAATGACCCGGCCCCGGGGGTCACATGTTTTACATGGAGTTATATAGGGAAAACTTAAAAATCTTCTTGTCCCAAACTGTAAGGCCCAGATATTTGGTTTGTAGCATATCCTAGAGTACCTCTACCAAGATTACTCAAATTATGGCCCTGGGATCAAAAACTACTCAAACTGTTCAGCTTTGCTGAACAAGATGGCCACTACAGCTAAAATAGTAACTTTTAATGAAATCAGAACATGGATTTAGGTGAGCGATTCAGGGCCATCATGGCCCTCTTGTAGCTTTGTGCCATTAATACATTCACTAGTCTTTTTCTGGAACATCTGTGTGCATCTGTTATGAAATAATTTTCATTAGTTTCTCTATACAAATTTACACTGTCTAAACCACTGCTAGCTATAGTACATTCATGTGGGAAACAAGGGGCGGGGGTGGGGGGGGGGGGGGGGGGGGGGGTTCTTAGGTTGCAGACATAACATTTTGTAAATGTGTCTTTTTGTTTCATTTCTTTTAACCTCAATACTTAAACTTGGATCACCATTAGAATATTATGGCAGATTATTATGCAAATGTATTGCTAGTTAAGTCCAGAGTTTTTTTATTAATTGGTTTACGGGAGATTTTGATAAAAATGAGATAAAATTTTGATAAACTCTATTTTTAAAACATTATCGACAGCAAATGAGAGGGGAAAAAATAAAAAATAAAAATCGCGATTTCAAATTTTATTTTTATTTGGGTTTTCAAAATTTAGGAGCAGCGTTCCCGTAAACAAATTAATAAAAAAAACTCTGGCCTAACTGTGTAAGCCACAGTATGCACAACCTGGTGTTTTCATTCAGTTTTTCATTTGGCGAATTCGACTGGGACTTTGTGTTGAGCTCGTCAGCTTCGTTGAGAATTTTTTTTGTTCGACTTGTAGTATGACGTCACACCGTTGAGTACGAAACTCAACGCTGGTGGACCTCTGAAAAGTAAGTTGCTCAACAGAAAGTCGCCAGTCGAATACGCCTAATAGGCATAGAAATAATTGATCCAAAAGGCATTTCTTATGCAAGAATCTGAATACAAATGAGCTGCATCTTGCGAAAAGGGGTCTTCATGCATCTGCGTAGTGTTGTCCTGGATCAGCATGTGCAGTCCACACAGGCTAATCCGGGACGACACTTTACGCAGAGGCGCTAATACCCTTTTTACGAAGATGCGGTTCAATTATATGACATGAACATTCACGCAGTTTGATCTGAATCTACAGTGTGTGTTAATCACGTAACAAACCTTCCGAGAAGCTACTGGCTACTGTGTAGATACAGATCAGACTGAATGAACGTGTAGGCTGTTGGTGATTTTCTGTTTCTAGAAGGCCTACACTAAGTATATATATATATACTGGAAGCGGAAAGTGTCGTACCAAATTAGCCTGTGCGGACTGCACAGGCTGATCAGGGACGACACCCTACGCAAAGGCATTTATACACCTTTTCGCAAGATGCAGCTCAAATGTACTTGTATTGTTAGTGATTGTCGCTATTTTTATGCCCCGTATCGATAGATCGGGGGCATATAGTTTTTGGTCCATCTGCGCTGTATCTGCGTGTCTGCATGTCTGTCCTAAACTTTAACATTGCCTGTAACCTTTGATCCATTCAGCTACAGGCTTCACATTTGGTATACATATTCTATTAGTCAATGGCGTTCACATGGCAGCATGCTAAAAGACCTTGACCTTCACCATGACCTTGAAAATGACATTGAAATTGTCATTTTGATAAATCATTGTAACTTCTGATCCATTTAACCTACATACGCCATAATTCATATACATATTCTACTAGTCAATGACTTTCACATTACATCATGCAAAATGACATTGACCTTTACCTTGACCTTGAAAATGACATTGAACTTCGTGTGGTTAAAGCTGAAATCGGGGACATAGTGTTTCAAAAACACATTTTGTTGTTTGTTGAAATGTAAAAAAGCTAGACAGAACTAGTCATTTTAATCATCTGCTTATTTGTTAAGTTCCATAGATCTAGATGTTAAATTATTTCCTCCAAATTTTAAAATAAAATACACTAGATTATGTGAAAGATGTTGATACCCTTTAATTACTCATCTAAACCCTTTCCCTCATTAAAAGCATCTCCTACTTCGCTGCAATAGATATATTTTAAACCATTCTGGTTAAAGGAAAACTTGTTAACCCTTTCCTATACAGACGACTTTTGACGCGTCTGCAGCAGATGCCTTTTAAAGAAGGATAGAAATATCGGACAGGGAACGCAGCATTCAAGGACGACAGTCAACCACAAAACACAAAAACAAACACGCAAACAGACAAACGAAAAGGCAAAATTAATAAAAAAACAAACGACATCACAAACACAAAAGGGTTGACAATAGGGCTACCGCCTTGGAACGGTCAGTGGCAAAGTAGGCCACTGGGGGTTTAAACCGGTTCTAGGGTGCACCAAACCTCACACTTACCCTATCGTCATCCCATTAAAACAGGACATTGTAAATAAAGGAATCCCCGCCATGATCTAATCTCTAACCAACAAGGCAGCATCAATAGGCAATATAAGTAAAACACAAATATGCTCGTGTAAATATAATACAAAAAAACAATAGCCTAGAAAGCCACAATGAAGGTACTCAATGACTTGGCAGAAGCCAGAGCAGTAAGAGAATACACCATTAAGGGCACGTCAAGAAAGATCATGGACAAACATCAAACGCCACCGTCCCAATGGGCTTTAGGTAGGTGTCATCATAGGGTCCACAGCCTGTCCGGTCATCGTACAATTAAAGAGGAAAGTATAGTGGCGAACTGTAAAAGGGTCCACCACCAAGCATGCAGTACGTTGCAAAATGATAGGGTCATAACCTCTTTTGATAAACTTTTTAACAAGTTTAACAAAGATAGTATGAAAGTGATCATGACCAAGAATCTTACGAAGTTTATAAATCACATCACCATAGAAGTCAGGTTGTGATAGTCCTTGTCGCAGAAGAGTCCTTAAATTACATTTATATTTGGAAAGAAGATCAGGGTTACGATAATACAATTTTGCAAAGGTTTTACGAAGGTTATGGTAACGGTAACCCTGATTGAGTAACGTTTTAGTTATACAAATATTACGAATATTAAAATCCTCAACTCGAGTACAAGCTCTAGAAAAACGAATAAGTTGAGACAGATAAACCCCATAAGAAGTTGCTCGGGGAACATCCCCATCCAAGTGGGGATAATTAACAATGTCAAAATTAAAATCATCTCTCTTGTCATAGATTTTGCTAATTATTTTACCATTTTCAATCGAGAGATCTAAATCAAGAAAAGAAGCGTTATTATTAGATATATTTTCTTTATTAAGCCGAAGTTCTTTAGGATAAATATTATGAACCATATTTGGAAAGAAAGGGTTGTCAATGTTCAGTATGTCATCCAAATACCGAGAGGTGTCATTAAAAGCTTCAATAACATCTGCCTGGGTATCTGGTGAAAGACTCAACATGAAATCCCTTTCATAGCAAAATAAAAACAAATCTGCGACAAGTGGTGCACAGTTCGTACCCATAGGGATACCAACAATTTGTCTATAAACGGTGGTACCATTCCTGACGAAAATATTATCTAATAGGAAGATGAGTGCTTCACAAACGTCATAGCAAGTCCACATAGTATAATTGTCTAAACTGCCGTTAGTGAAAAAAGCTTTAATATTATTCCATGCCAAGAATGTTGTATTTTCTCTAGCGAATGTTTTTTGAATAAGAGAAATTAGCTTGTCTTTAATAAGATGATGTGGTAAGGTTGTATATAGTGTCGAGAAGTCATAAGTACTTATTGATGAAACTTGACCTTTATTGAAAATGTTATCAAGAACGTCTCCTGAATTTTTTATAGACCAAAATAAATTAATCCCAGAGTTTTCATAAGTTTTATCACAATATAGTTTAACGTGATCTTTAACGGCAGTAAGACAAGAAGTTAAAAGTTTGGAGATGTTTGTTGTGGTGCAGGCACTTGAATTAGAAATAAAGCGAGCCTTATATAAACACATTGTGGGTAAAGGAGAAATTGCTCATAACGAGCAATTTCTCCCTTTCCCACAATGTTTTCTACTCTGTCAGAAATTGTAACTCTCATTTGTTCCAGTATTGATTTATTTTCTTCAGACATTTTTAATTTGGAAGAGTCTAAAAATGGCATATCAGGAAAATGGTTAATATTGAACAATTTCTAGTTTTACCACTATGCTTTCTTCCCTCTAAAACATTTATTAAGAATGTCAAGTCTTTTCTATTAAATGTTTCATTTTGGCAGTCCAGAAGTTGCAAACAGTTAATAGAAAATACTTTAAAAGCAAGCGGGCTCGACAAAAATTCACTATTTCATTGGGAAAATAATTCATCTTTTGTATTAAAGGGATTATATAATATATACAAGGAAATCTTTGATGGAGCTAAAATGATCATCATACTTGATTTCAGAAAAAAGCATGATTGCAAGGCAGACATTGCTTTCTACAAACAACTTGAGCTGATCTTGTAGTCATAAAACAGTTTATTCTGCATGCTCAGTAACAATCTCTGTGCTCTGTGCCCATGACACCAGTAGTGCAAGCAGGACTCAAACTCTAAATGCCCGAGTGCTAATCCAATGCCTTAACCACTCAGCCACAGAGGACCCTCACACAAGTTTTATAATCTCTGGGCCTGATTTCACGGCGTTTCCAAAGAAGCTTATATGAAATGGTGGTATAAGGTTAATATTCTCCAGAGAAGAATGGAAGAACCAGACAAAAAAGACACGTGAAAGTTTAACTGTGAGACTGAATCAAAAACATCGTTGGAAACAATTTATCCTTTTCCCGCTATGTTTCCAAGACATCTGCTGTAGAAGAAACCATTTCCAACATGCAAGAAATCTGCAGCAGACGACTTCGAAAACATGTAGACAAAGTTGAATATATTTATAATTATTTAAATCAAGTTGAAAACATTGTGACAAAAGAAGAAATTGCTCAGAATGTTTTCAAAAGTTGTCTGCTGCTCATGGAAAGGGTGACCTGGGCACTACAGCATCATTCATAATACGATCCCCAAAACCCTGAGCTCTCCAACAAAGCCAACTGCTCCCATTCTCAGTTATTGTGACGGGAGAGGAAAATGGCAGCTTTGTAAGAAGTCTCGGCCACAGAGAATACGGTTGCGAGGTTAAGAGTAATCATGGATTTAGACAATATAGCAGTTTTAACAATTCACAAAAGCTTGTAAGCTAATCATGTTAAATAAACAAATTAACCATTTCAGGGATACAGGCAACTTTTGACATGTCTGTATCAAACGACTTCTGAAAACAGTGTGGGAAAATGGGAAATTGCTTATAACACAACATAGGATTTGAATGATGAGAATTATGGGATATTTTATATCGAAACAATAACATTTGACCCCCTTTATCTGGAGCCCTGGGATTGGTTTAGAACAACTCTCCACAAGGTGGCCTCGCGTTATGCTCACACAATCACAAGAAGCGGACAGAAAAAACTACATCGATGAACGGTTAATTAGAGTTGGTTAAAATGGACTCCTAATTAACAACACTTCTTATTTCCAGTGTTTTGTTCTCTGTTCACATCAATCCCACCACTTTGTTGTGAGTCTCTACCAGGAGTCTGAAACACAAGGCAAAACTCACATTTAATAATACAAGAAATCTGCAGCAGACGACTTTGAAAACATCTACGTAAAATAACAAAAAACACTATCAATAACTGTTTTAATATTTAATTAAAGATGAAAACATTGTGACAAAAGGAGAAATTGCTCATTATGAGCAATTTCTTCTTTTGTCACGCTATTATCAAAAGTCGTCATTTTTTAATGACATTTTATTTTCCCACATATTTATGATTCATTTATATGTGAATGACATGTATGCGTCTCCTCAAATGTTGAAAGAGCCTAACAGCTTCATCAACAGTGTTTGGTGGAAGAAGGCTGTCTTCCGCCATAACGTCTATACACACGTTATACATATCAGGTGCGCAGCATACTGTCGAACGAAACTGGACTCGATCACGACAAGCATCTATGTCATCCCTTGATACAGGCCACAAATAGTCTGTAGTGTTCCATAGTCTAGGAAAACTGTACATCCTGTTTGGCTGACCAAATGGAACATGCTGGTTTCTTGACCTTCTGATTGAATGGTTGTTCCACATTGTTGCTGCCAATGAAAGCTCGGTCTGAAACAAAGTGCTACATAATAATACACGTGGACCGCGAGACGAGAGTTTGGGAGAAAAGTGTTCTTAAATATTTAGCGCGTTTGTATTGGAAGAAAAAAGTTCGAGGTATTAAGATCACTATTACGTCAAACTTCGCAGTGCGAACATATATATTGATCATTGTCGCTGGAGAGTGGCTAGTACTGGTAAACACAGGAACACTGGCTAGGTGGTCTGACCGCCACATGATCTAAACAGTGTTGAAAACGGCGTCAAATCCAAACAAACAAACAAATATATTGACCATAATTTAAAAGGTATCCAGGTTATGAGCAAACAAACAAACACACGCTCACACACATACGCACGCACGCATCATTTCATGCACAGAATATGTGAGAAAATGAGCATGAGAGATGCAAAATTGAAACACACGTTTTTACGGCCTACATATGACGTTGTGGTGTTTGATGGTTCGCACTTTTCACGTCTATCAATTAAACCATATTTTAAGCTAATTCACGAATCTGCTTTTATTAGATGGACTGTGATAATTAATACAGTGTTTGTCAGATATCTACTCAACATTTAAGTTAAACGTTTGAAACTGTCCCTTTTTCATTGAGGATAATCCATCCATCATTATATCGTGTTTTCCCGCCTTACATCGGAAGACGTCCGTATGCCACGGACATCCACAACTCAAGCCGAACGTCATGGAGACGATGTCGTATTGCTTACTTGGTGAATTTCCGTGACTAACGAACGTCTTCCGAAATAACACGATAACACATGGGGCCAATGATGGATGGATCACCGTAAAAAATTATAGGTTCAGGCGAACTTGCCTGAATTGGTATTGTTTGTACAGTTGTCAAATAGAAAATAGTAAATGAAACATTTGAATTGATTATGAAAAATCAAATTATTATAAAAGCATTTTAAATAGAACCAGAAACATGACAAATGCTTATTGAACAGTGTAGTTTTCTTACTTTTCATACACGCGGCCATAAAATACATTCTAGAATTGAAATGATTATATTTACTTGTAGTAAAGCCATGAAACAAAATTGCACAAGGCACTTGTCTGAGTCGCTCCCTGAAAAGTCTCCTGCATTTTGGAAGGTTTTGAATGTGTCCATCCAATACTGAATATGTTGACGTCGAAGGTAGCCCCACCAGCTCTCAATCCGCTGATTAAGTGTGCTTGAGCCTGAGATGTAAGCATTTTCATCAGCCCTCAAATGCCTTTGTATTTCTCTCACTACTACATTCTCTGTTCCAAAATCCCCTCGAATTATCCTAGGAGTGGCCACCGTACTCATTTAACACTTCCAGCAAATACCCAGCGACAATTCTTGGATTGTTGTTTGTATGGTATACATTTAGCCATATAACTTTCCTAGAAAACCCACAGATACATCCCTGTATGCACAGTCCGTAAGGTTTCAGTTTGTCGTATCCGTCGAGATGCCAAATAAAGTTTGGTCCAGCTCCAAAATAATTCCGTTGTTGAAATCTTCTAGCAGTCAGCGCTTCCACACCTGTTAATAAATAATACCAATCCAATTATTATGAGAAAATTAGAACATTTAGGTTTCTGGATATACATTTTGAAAAAAAAATCCTACACTAGATTTTTGTATCCCTGTTATAAAAATAAAAATAAAATCACGGATGAGGATGTAGTAGAAAGCATGCAAGAATTAAAAATATTCGATTATATCTGCGAAAAGCAAAGTTCATGTTTAAAGTATACAGATCTGAAACTCCTCAGTATGTAAATGAAATATTCAGACGTCGAACAGCAAATAAAAAATTACCTGTTTTGAGATCAGAAACAGCCCATAATTTTATCCCCCCACAACCAAAGAAAGAAATATTCAAGCAAAGTATTACGTATTCTGGACCAGTCATTTGGAATAGCTTGCCAGACAGCTTAAAAAGCTTGAAAACAATTGATTCTTTTCATTGTAACTTCGTAAAATGGATAAAACACACCTCATAAAGTTATTAATGTATTACTAAAAACATCTAGACTGATATTAAAGATTGCGAATAATATATCTAAATTATTTGAGTTTAGAACATTTGATTTTCGGTTTGAACATGTTGTAAATAAAATACAAGAGAATATAGGGGAGTTAGATATGTACATCAGACAGTATGATTGTATGTAAGTACGTTGGAAAGTGTTAGCGTTTAGCTTTGTTTGATTGTTTGTGTGTTTGGTTTTATTGTTTTTTCAAATAATTAATATCCTTTTTTGTTTGTCTATGTTTTCAGGTAACTACATATACAAAGTATGTTATGATTTTTTTTTTGATTTTTTTTTTGTGTGCATGTTTTATTTTTCTTAATTATTATTATTATTATTTGTGAGTTTGAGTATTTTGAAATCTAATGTATGAGCAGGTCTGTGGACCGAAGCTGAATGGGAGGTGGCTGCTGATATCTTATTCTCTTATTCATTATGTTTAACCAATTTGCCAATAAGAATTGTAAATGTGTAAATAATAGAGGGCCACATGGAAGATTAGTTTTGTAACTAAATGTGTATTACCCTCTTTAAATAAAGTCTATTATTATTATCATTATTATTATTATTATTATTATGGATGGATGGATGTGCTGGATGGATGGATGATACGGACATATAAACAAACAGACAGACAGACAGAAACAAATCAAATAAAATGTGATTTTGCGAACATATCCCGAATGTGTTTTTTTGATATAGAAGTAATATCACCGAGAAGGTTAAGCAAAATGTTCTGAAAACGGGTAAGAGATGTAAGACGGCATTCGTATATAATTACAAACTATGAACGCTGTACGAATATCTCACGTTCCGATTGGTTAATCAGTGCGAGAAATATCTTGTTATTTCTGGAAAACAATAACATGTCAACATTTTAAAGATATTGTTCATTGTTCGGACAAATTGTTAAAGTCGTCTTGACGTTCTCCTGCTTATTGCCACTAACGTCGCTATTACAAATGCGCTTATACTAACTTAAATCATGTGTTACTTTTTAAATAAGTCATTGTCTTCTTCCAAATATAAAAGTTATTTAAGAACTCTTCGGCGATAAGGACTATCACAAGAAATATAAAAAGATCGGACAGGAAAAGTAGCATTCAAGGAGGACAGTCAACCACAAAACACAGAAACAAACATGGAAACAGGCAAAAGTAATAATAAAAGTAAACGACATCACAAACACAAAAGGGTTGACAATAGGGCTACCGCCTTGGAACGGTCAGTGGCAAAGTAGGCCACTGAGGGTCTAAACCGGTTCTAGGGTGCACCAAACCTCACACTTACCCTACTGTCATCCCATTAAAACAGGACAATGTAAATAAAGAAATCCCCGCCATGATCTAATCTCTAACCAACAAGGCAGCATCAATAGGCAATATAAATAAAACACAAATATGATCGTGTAAATATAATACAAAAAAGCAATAGCCTAGAAAGCCACAATGAAGGTACTGACAACCTGACTTCTATGGTGACGTGATTTACAAGCTTCGTAAGATCCTTAGCCATGATCACTTTTCTACTGTCTTTGTTAAACTTGTTAAAAGGTTTATCAAAATAGGTTATGACCCTATCATTTTGCAACACACTGCATGCTTGGTGGGACCCATTTACAGTTCGCCACGACCGGCAGTGGACCTTTTGATGACGTCTACCAAAAGCCCAAAAGGACGGTGACGCTTGGTGTTTGTCTGCAGTCATGTCTTGTCGTGCCCTCAATGATTTATTCTCTTGTTGTTCTGGCTTCTGCCAAGTCATTGAGTACCTTCTTTGTGGCTTTCTAGGCTATTTGTCTTTTGTATTTATATATACCCGAGCATCTTTGTGTTTTACTTATATTGCATAGTACTGCTGCCTTGTTAGTTATAGAATAGTTCATGGCGGGGATTTCCTTATTTACACAGTCCCGTTTTATTGGGTTGACAGTTGGGTAAGTGTGAGGTTTGGTGCACCCTATAACCTTGTTTAAACCCCCAGCTGCCTGTTTTTCCACCGACCGTTCCAATGCGGTAGCCCTATTGTCAACCCTTTTTTGTTGGTGATGTCTTATTGGGCATTTTATTCATCTTTAAATGTGTTCTTTGTTTCTGTGTGTGTTTATGGTTGACTGTAGTCCTTGAATGCTGCTTTTCCTGTTTGAGTTGTATATCTTTATTTTAAAGAGGTTTGTAAATATTAGTATTGGTTGTTATTTTCTACGATGTCAATGATCAGCCAGAAATTTTGTTAAATACCGCTTCACGATTTTATACACGTCGTGGTTGATCATTGACGTAGCTCAAAAAATACAACCAAACCTTAAATATATACAAGTATAAAATTATGGATCAGCAGGTAAAAAAGGTAATCATGCTAACGATGACTATTTGACCACTATATCTTATTACATGTGTATATCGTTTTTGGACAATACGGAAGACTAAAATGAACAATGATTACACAGCATACATACTCCATATAGTAGTACTCGGTGGAAAAGTAGTACTCTCTAAAAGGCATCATACTTAAATGTATGAGTGAGAGTTATAGTAATTGTAAGTATTTCATCTGAAGCTTATAATTCATTGTTGGTAAAATGTGTACACAATTAATTTATTTAGAAACAGATTAGCATAGGCATATTGAAAATGCCAAAACAATATCCCTCCGATTTCGTTTGAGGGTGGGGTGGGGGTGGGGGGGGGGGGGGGGGGGGTTGGGGGGTGGGGTTGGGGGGGGTGGGGGTGTGGTGGGGTGTGTGATAAAAAACAAAATTAAAACTTGTCTATAACTAATTGGGTTGTAACAAAACCTCAGGGTTAGACATGTTGGCACCGGAGTCATTCATTTTTTTCCTATGTTCAATACGAATTCTCGGTTTAGCGTGAACGGTCAAGATAAAGCGAAAGGAATGACTCCGGTACCGATATGTCAATTGGGACCCTGGAATATAGCAAAACCGCGAAAAGTTCCTTCCTTGAACTATTCATATATAAACTGTATGATACCTAAAGGTTGGCTGTTTTCTTTAAGTAAAGCAGATACAATATTCTAGGAGTCAATATTTTACGTGGGTCATATATTTACGTGGGATGGGGTAGTAATAGTACTAATAGAACAAATTATGACCGGGGTGTCATTCTATTACATAGAGGTGATCGGGGGTCATTTTACTACATAGCAAAATGATCGGGGTGTCATTCTATTACATAGAGTTTTGGCCGGGAGTCATGTTACTACATAGCAAAATGATCGGGGTGTCATTCTATTACATAGAGTTTTGACCGGGGTCATTTCACTACATAGCAAAATGATGGGGGGTCATTATTGTGTCTCATTATTTAGCACCAAAGATAAACTCAAAATATGTGTTGGAAATTCTGAATACGTGAATTATAATTAACATGACCTTTTATCTTATATTAGGACAGCAACATCAGATGGAAATAAGAGCAGTTTAAATTTCCATAAGTCCGTAAGGATATTTTGTAAAGTCCATACGGTTATCCTGGAAAGTCCATACGGATACTAATTGTAAAGTCCGTATGGATAATTTGAAAGTCCGTATGAATAGTTTGAAAAATCTGTACGGATATTTTAAGTCCGTGCGGATATTAAAAACAAATATGTACGGATGTTTTGAAAGTTCGTACGGACATTTTGAATATCCGTCTGGATTGGTATTAAAGTACGTAAAGATTTCCCACTCCCATTTGCATATTATGCCTGGATTCCTAAACATTCCATCTGGATTTTTCTAATTCATTTAAATAATTGGCAGAAATTATGCCTGGAATATAGCTATACATAGAATTACATTTGGATATCTTGCTTTAGGTCAAACATGTGCGTATTATGCATGGAATGTTGTAGTAATAACGGATTCTGTGTGTATTCTGTACGGAGTATCACTCAGCCTCAAGTTCTTGAAATATCACTTTCAATTCATGAATTGTTCCTGAATGTCATTTTAAGAATTGAAGATCACAGACTGTCATTGAGTCAGTGAAACATTTTGTTTTAACATTGATTCATGAACTTAAAGCTACAGAGTCCCTATATCAATCGATTTCTTCTTTGTAGGCGTGTCTTTATTTGTAACTTCATGTTCACCAGCTCATGTCGAAATCGGGTATTTAAGCAAGCAAATATAGTGAAGGAAATCATTTATTGTATATACATCGACCAATGCACATCGAACCTATACACAGGTAACAGTAATTTTCACGAAAAAAAAAGTTAGCTTCTTTCGGGGCTCGAACATACGACCTTCTGATTTCAAGTCCTGTGCTATATCCACTGAACAACAACGCTACTTGAGAAAATAGTATACTAACTACCATATATTATGAGGCAAAATAACTTAACATATTTGAACGCAACTAAAGATGGATCAATAAATATTCATTCCATATTGTCGCACGTGTAAATTAACCTGGTGTAATACTGTATCTTATCAATATGAAACTAACACTTCGCCTCAAATCAACCATATATCGACTTGTTATTTAGCGCTTGACGAGTTTGTGTGCGCGCTCTTGTTATTATGAATGCCTATTTACTGTTAAAATGCTACAAAATACCAATAAAGAGCAGTGGTCTAGAGGTTCAGCGTACATGTTTCAAATCTTACAAGTGCAAGGCTGTGGTTTCAAATCTCGTTCCGGGCAACTTTTTTTTTATCACATATATTCTGGAGCCGTATATTTATCGATGTTACCTGTACGGAGGCTAAATAAAAATGTGAAATTTTACGTATCGATTTCTCCTTATATACCGACTTTTGGGGTGTTCGTCGATTTGAAACTACTTCACACGTGACTCATTCATATTCATGAGTTATTACCAGTTAAATAGGGACTGTACAGCTTTAAGTTCTTTAAACTATTTACTGTTTCAAGCTGTTGGTATCAGAAAAGCCTCATGAAAGAAGGCGTCATATGCTCAGGTTCAAACAGTAACAAGAATTATTAATTCTGTAAGCAAATAGATTCAACTCTGCAAACGATTTATGAATGAATTGGGTTTTAAGTCGCATCAACACATGAAAGGTTATATGCGCCTAACAGAAATGAACATGCCAGACTCATCCTCCATTTACATCGAGATAAAATATGGAGAACAATATATGAAGACAGTTAATGCTTTTATTGTTTCTATTTATAGGCAAGTATTTAGAACGCATAGGCCCTGTGAAAAATTTCAGTGGAATCACACTGCATTCCGGTGAATTTTGGTTCCCAGTGGGATTTCCACTGAATTTAACTCCGCTGGGAATCACTGGAAGAATATCCCAATGAAAATCGAATATTTTTTTCCAGTGTGATTCCACTAGGGG